>CAXKVY010015185.1:0-28054 GCA_964058915.1 Tetropium fuscum
TTTTATTTATACTTATACAGTATAAATATACCATACCATTTTCTATAGTATATTGTATTATATAATTTAATAACAGACTTTATATACTAAATAACTATATAATTCGATTAATTTAACAGTGATGGACACAATGTGTTCAAATTTGTATTTACTTCCTTCTACATTTTAATCAAAATAGAATAAATAACTATCATATTATTACTTGTATCATGAATATTGTTAAAATAGCACATATTAATGCACGATCTCTTATGGCAGGTTTTTTGGAATTTAGCGAACTGGTTCAAATAAATAATTATGACATCATTCTAATCAGTGAGAGTTGGTTGCGTAGTCAAGTACGTAATGGTGTGGGTAATATTCGTGGATACTCTCTTGTGAGGGAGGATAGACCAGGAGATTTCAGAGGTGGAGGAGTATGTATTTACATAAAAAGTAATATTAAATATCAGAAAGTTGAGGTAAGTGTTAATGATACACTGGAACAACTTTGGTTAAAAATGACTTTCTCAAAAAAAAAATATTGCGTAGGAGTTTTATATCATCCCCCCAATACAAACTTTAAACATTTTCTGGATTTGTTTGAGGATACTATTTCAAATATTATACCGATTTGTGATGATATAATATGTATGGGGGATATTAATATTAATTTATTGGATTTACAGAGTAATAGTACAGTACAATTTACTAATTTGCTAAATGATTATGAACTTTCCCAACTAATAAGTGAACCCACACGTTTTTCTATAAATAAAATTTCCTTAATTGATGTTAAAATCTGTTCTGGTGGGGTTGACATTTGTACTAGTGGTGTAGATCATTACAATAATTTACAGACAGACCATGAATTAATTTTTTGTAACTTCAAAAATATCAGAGAAAAACCCTTACCAGTATTTAAGACGTATCGAGATTTTAAATATTTTAATTTTGATGCATTTAATGTAAATTTTCTCTTGCATTGGATAATATGTTTTTTATGCCTGAAATAGAAAACAAGCTTTTGCACTTTAACAATTTAATAATCACTTTATTTGATAAACATGCTCCATTAAGAACTGCTAGATGTACAAAACCAAAGGCACCGTGGTTAACAGATAATGTCAAATTAATGATGAAGATAAGGGATGAAACTCTACAGAAATATAAAAATTCTGGCAGAGTGGAACATTTAATGGCTTACAAGAATTTAAAAAATCTCACGACCAAAGCAATAAGAAATGAAAAGAAGGCTTATCTAAACTCACGGATACGAACAGGTACTTCAAAAACTCTATGGCAAGATCTTGATGAACTTAATATTCATTCTCGCAAAAAAAATATTACTGATATTCCGGCTGACATCTCTAATGTTAATGAAATTAATAGTTTCTTTGTAAATTCTGTGAAAAATATGCCAGCTGGAAATGTTCAAGATACTATAAAATTTTATTCTCATAATCTTCTAATAGATTCTGTCGAACAATTTAATTTTACTTTAGCTACCAATGAACAAATTTATGACACTATTAAATCAATTAAAAGTAATGCTTTGGGAATAGATAAAATTAATATAAACATGATACATTATTGTTGCCCGTATATTCTCCCTTATATTACTCATATTCTAAATTCGTGTTTGCTGGAAAATTGTTTCCCAAGTTCATGGAAAACATCCTTGGTAATACCATTTCACAACCTAAGAACTTCAAAGACTTGAGACCTATTAGCATTCTTCCTCCGCTATCAAAAGTTCTAGAAAAAATTACGTCAAATCAAATAAAAAGTCACTTAAACAAATATCACATTTTACCACAAACTCAATCGGGCTTTAAGCAAGGTCATAGTTGCACAACTGCTCTTTCTAGCATTTTAGATGATATATTCAAGGCATCGGATAATGATGAATTAACAGTGTTAATTCTGCTTGACTACTCAAAAGCTTTTGACTGTATTAATCATAGAATTTTGCTGTCAATATTACATTATATCGGCTTCAGTAACAATGTAGTAGAATTAATGCAAAATTATCTAATGAATCGCAAACAAATGGTAATGTTAAACAATGAATCATCTAATGAAGTAACTTTGGATCGTGGAGTACCACAGGGTTCTATACTAGGACCATTACTATTTTCAATATATACCAGTCAAATGCATAAGGAACTATTAACGTGCAATATACACTGCTATGCAGATGACACACAACTCTATAAGTCATTTCCTCCATCGGATACGTTACATGTCATAAATGCAATTAATGCTGAGTTGCAGACTTTGGTAAAAACCTCAGAAGACCACAGTTTATGTATAAATCCAAATAAGTCGACAGTTATGTTATTTGGAAAGAACAAATTGCGCAACAGCTTTAGTGATAATATAAAAATTGAAATTGATAATGTATCAATTGAATTTGTTAACGAGGCAAAGAACTTGGGGCTAGTAATTGATACGAATTTAAGATTTAAAACTCACGTTAATAGCTGCATTAAAAAATCATTTTGCAGCCTTAAAAAGATATATGTTAGTAAGCAGCTATTGAATAAAAGTACAATTAAATTATTGTGTGATTCTCTCGTTCTGTCTCATTTTGCATACTGTGATGTAATATATGGACCTTGTTTGGACTGTGACATTTCAAAAAAAATTCAAAGGGTGCAAAATTCGTGTGTAAGATTAATTTGTGGTATTACACGCAGAGAACATGTTTCTCACAAAATTTCTGAGATTAAATGGTTAAATATGACAAATAGACGTCTACTTCACTCCTCAATATTATTTCACAAGATAGTCTCCACGAAAACACTACCATATCTCTATCAAAAAATTAGATTTAGAACCGATGTTCATAACATTAACATAAGACGAAAATCTTTAATAACTCCTCCTGCTCATAGAACTGCTTTATTCCAAAGATATTTTACTTATAATATTTCACAAATTTATAATAAAATACCTGCTAGTATCAAATCGTGCAATACAAAAGGATTCAAAATACGATTGCGTAACTCACTGTTAAATGGTCAATAGTTTTTATCATACTTTTGGGCAAGTGTAAAATGCAAGTGTACAATAAAATAGGTATACAATATTATATTAGGACGTAGAACTTAGGAATCCAGGGGGTTAAGTGGGAGAACAGTACCTGGGTACTGAACTTCGCCTCCTCATTTATTATTATTGTTATTATTGTTTTTTTTATATGGAATAAAGGCCCTTTATTATTATTATTATTATTATTATATATTTTTTCAAATTCGGAAACAACGTAAACTTTTGAGGCAAAAACATGTATCGCACCCTCGTCTAAACCCTTAGGTTTCGGAGATATTTACCACTTTAAGAAAAAAGTGACAGATGGAAAGGTCTGAAAGGAGCTTTATAACTTTTTTCACATGTTTTATCTAAATTTAAATTTTTGGCACAGCGTAAGAACATAGAGTGGTCTAAGTTCTGCAATTAAAATACAATCGAAAATAATATACCAAGTGTTACATTTTCCATGCCACATTTAGCTAATTTAAAACTGCGACACCCTGTTTTATGTTATGCCCAGTAATGTAGAATTAAATTATCTTTCTTCTGGTATAGCCATTGCTAAAGTTAGCAGTTGTGAGATATTTGCAATTTTCTTTGCAGCGAACAGATTTACCAGAATTTTACTTCAAAATTACATAACAAATTAGCCTTGTACTTAAAGTATTAAAAACTTAATTTAATATGAACTATAACGCATTGTTAAATAACGAGAACCAATTTTCAATAATAACTTAATAATATAATAATAACAATGACATAACAACAATAATAATAACATAACAATAACAAAAGAACAACAATGATGGCATAACTATAACTTTAATAACATAAGCAATAACAACAAAAATATCTATTAAAAATTTATTTCTCAATAGAGATCAACATTCCGCCCATGATTTGCTACGCATAACTCAATTCTTTCTCTAAATGACCGTTGTACATTTTCCAACATTTCCAGTGTAATTGTACGAAAAGCATGTCGTATTTTGTTTTTTAAATCTTCTATATTTTCTTTATATTATTTCTTGGCAAACTATATTTTTAATGTCCCCAAAGAGAGAAGATTAGATCAGAAAATATCGGAGGCCAAGTGACTGGAACACCCCGTCCAATCCATTTGTTAGGAAATAAGTGATCCAAAAATATTATTTCGATGCTATATAATATTTCCGGCGAATATTTCCATGATAATGTGGTGGAGCCTCATCTTTCATAAACCACATGCGCCTGATTACATCCAATGATACGTCATCAAGTAAATCAAGTAGATTATTTGGTAAAAAATGTAAATACCTTTCTCCATTCAGATTTCCTTCGAAGAAATAAGGACCAATTATGTATCGACCAATAAAATACCTGCCCATACATTGACAGAAAAATGATTCTGCTTTTCCATCGAGATTTTAAAATGAGGGTTTTCATTGTCGTAATGGTGGTATTGGATATTGGATTTTTCAACTACTGCAGTAACTATATCATATTGCATAGCCTCACCAATAATTTTTCCTTGCCGCGTGTTCTTATAATTAGCAATAGGAGTAAGTACAAGACGCTCCTTTTTTTCAGAACATTTTACTTTTTTTTCATCGCTCAGGATGATATCGCGCACCATATACTCTGGACGCCAATAAACAATTTCTATGACATTCTCCTAATAAATAAGTCATATCAACTAATTTTTTAGCAGAAAAATTCATATTAACGTTTTATACTAGGTAATACTAATGGGATAACAAACACATGTAGTAATACAAGCCACTAGATGCTACTTTCAAAACTACGGATTGTTTGTTGCTTCAATTTGTAAAAGCCTTGTTTGTGCCAATTAGACTCTACTCGTGTGTTGTTCGATTTCCTTGAGTACCCATCTCAAATATATTAATGCATCTTTTTCGATAAAAGTTAATTCTTTGAGTACAAGGCTAATTTTATATGTAATTTTCAAGTAAATTCTGGTTCGCTAGAAAGAAAATTGCAAATATCTCACAAACTGCTAACTTTAGCCCCTGCAATATACCAGAAGAAAGATAATTTAATTTTATATAACTGGGCATCAAAACATACAGGGTGTTCCAAAAAATTTCGCATTTTTAAATTAGCCAAATGTGGCATGGAAAATGTAACACTTAGTATATTATTTTCGATTATATTTTAATTGCAGAACTTAGACCACTCTATGTTCTTACGCTGTGCCAAAAATTCAAATTAAATATGCCATGTGAAAAGTTATAGAGCTCCTTCCAGACCTTTCCATCTGTCACTTTTTTCTTAAAATGGTAAATATCTCTGAAACCTGAGGGTTCTCTTTCCGAATGTCAAAAAATATATAGGGTGTTCCATTTAAAATAAGAAAGTTAGTTACTGTCCAAGAGATAGAAAACACCCTGTACATTCACCGATATTTTTAAAAGACGCCAAAAAGGATACCATCAACCTGGGATTACACACATTTTTCTCTGATAAATAGCAAAGACGCTACAGAGCAAATACGCACTAAAAACTCACCCTGTATAGGTTAAACGAAGACATAAAGTAAATATTTATGCGCTGCTTTTAATAGTTCATTTCATCAAAATAAGTACATTATTTTCAGAAGTAACAATACAATACTTTGAGCATATGTCAGAAATAATGTCAATATACGTCAAAACATGTCAATCGTGTCCATCATGCCATGAATCAGAATTTTCGCATTTTTCGTAACATAAATCAATGATTGTGAGAAAATCTTTTTCCACTATAGACTTTAATTTCGACCATGTTTCACTTTCATAGTAAATTGCAGTATCATCCGCAAATGTGATTAAAAATATTATTTGATGTTTTATAACTACGGATCGAACTTCTATCGGAAGCACTACGAAAGGAAATCAGATTTACATATGCATACAACTGAATAATTAACAGTGCAGTAGTAATTTTTGCAGCTTTTGCAGTTTTGGCAGAAGCTGATAACTCCTATAAAAATAGTGAAATATTTTTATCACAGTTTTAAACAACCTATCTTAACTCCTCTTATTATAAAACGAAATCAAAAAATCGACCGCTATTTTCGATTTACCTAAGTACTACTCTAACACATTGCATCATCATTTGATTTCTTTAATATCCCTGGATATATGGCGTAGCAATTATTGTTCTTCATGCTGTGCTTCCCATTCGTTGTTATAGACCTTCGTAGTCAATACTGCCCAGAACTCTTCAATTGGGCGGCTATCAAAGTAGTTTTATAAATTTAGAATGATAGGACTTTTATATTCTGTTAATGTTTTATAGTTGTATCTAGAACACTGTATTGATGACTATTTTGCCTTTAGAAACTGAATGGTTTTTTAAAATTTATTGTAAGAACGTTCTTAGAGCATACTTATAGAGCATTTCTGTGGCTAATGGAACGAGTTTTCAGAAGCCAAAACCATTTCCAAAAAAAAAATTGTAAGATAAGTGCTAATGTTGCCCTGTAAGTGTGTACAGCACACATTTGAAAAAAATGTCATACTAGTGAGAATCTATATTGGAATTACAAGATCATATAATTGATAAAAGCCATATTGTGATTATGTCGTCATATTATGAAGCAAGTACAAAAATCATAATTTAAAATATATACAATATAAATAGGTGAAATGATATCAATAATATGGATTATATTTACTCTCTGACTATTTTATATATAGTTGGTTTCTGAATTCATCAATTTAGAATTTTTTTATCAATAAATTTCCAGCTTCACTTGAAATATAAGGACGCATCAAAAAATTAACATACACTATGTTCATTTTAAAACTTACCACCCCCTGTAATTGAAAAACCGCAAATTATTTGAAAAATCGCCGGAACCCGTCAATTTTTGTTTTAGGGGGGAACATTTTTGACAGTCAAGGTGTCTTGATATGTTGTCAAGGGGTTAGGGGTATACCCCTAGAAACCCCAATTTTTAAATCTTAAATGGAACTACCCCAAGTGTTTTATACATCATTTGAAAGCCATTTTCATTGTGAACACATCACTGAATCATTTTTTTTAAATCAGATGAGATTTTAAACAATTATTCAAATAGCACAATAAAATTTACCACCCCTTCTAATTGAAAAACAGCAAAATATTTGAGAATTCGCCGGGACACGTCGATTTTTATTGCACTGGGCACATTTTTGACAGTCAAGGGTTCTTGATATATTCATCCACCTAACTCCTAGAAACCCCAATTTAATTTGTTTTAATGTTTTTAAATAATTTTGTAAAATCTCAACAAATTTCCAAAAATGATGCGCTGCTGTATGTATTCGCCATGAAAACTGCTTTTTTTAGATGTGTAACACATGGGGTAGTTCCAGTTAAGATTTTAAAATTGGGGTTGCTATGGGTTAGGGGGATAAATACCCCCCCCCCCCACCTAAAATAAAAACCGACGTGTCCCGGCGAATTCTCAAATATTTGTCGGTTTTTCAGTTACAGGAGGTGGTAAATTTTATTGTGCCATTTGAACAATTTTTTATAATATCATCCGATTTCTAAAATTGATGCACTGCTGTGTTCGCAATGTCCGCATTTACGCAAGTTTACACATGCTATTCCTGCTTGAAATTCTTTGATTGTGCAATAAATTCTTTGATTATGTCATAAATACCTGGACGAAGATCAGTTTTATAGGACATTTTGCGAAGCAGAAACCAAAAACTTTTTCTTTGTTTATTTAAATCACACAGCTGGTGACATTTCATTCTCATAACCTAGTTCATTAAGTGCATTTTGCCACTCAATCAAACCAGCTGAATTTTTCCCCAAATGTTCGGACTATACGTTAGAAAAAATAGTATTAGAGGCGACTAGATATTTCTTATTAGTAATAAATAAATACACATTTAATGAAAACACCACCCGCCGGGGAATCATGTTTATACATGGTATAACATTACACGCCAATCTCGGACTGTGACAGCCCAGATCCATGAATTATGCGATATTATAATCCGGCAGAATAATAAATAGGACACCGCCGAGTTATGTCCTACAAAATGTACCGCCACGATCGCCGCTAATTATGATAAAGCCGGATATAAAACCGACGGCAGGAGGTAGACGTAGCGTTACCGTCAAAGAATATACAAAGTAAACCAATCAGCCTGGCCTAGCATGAAAGTAGTTGCATTTGTTTTGTGCGTGGCTCTATCGGAAGCCTTTGCCTTTGCTGGAAATTATGAATACGTCGCGGAGATGAAACCACTAACAGCGGAGGAATCTTCAAAGGCTCTTGCCGAGATCAGAGCAGCGGGGACTAAGTTGGCGGAACAAATAAGAGCAGTTCCCGCGGACAATGGTGGAAACTACGGAGACTTAATTTACCGGTACAGGGAGAAGAACGATAGATTACTTGTGAGGGAGGTGATTATTAATCCAGCATTGTCGTCAGGTGAGCAGGACATTAATTGGTCTGTCAGTATCTCTGGAGGTAGGATATCGTCTGTGAGAGTGCTGAATTTTGGAAGGCAACGAGGTTATTGTTTGAGGATAGATGTTGCAGCGGGAGACGCTCAAGTCATTATAAGAATACCGCCGCTGTATGACCCCAGAATTATGATTGAGGTTTATGGGTATTGATATTCTCTTATCTGAAAATGTGGACAATAAATAAAATTTTTGATTTTACATAATTTAGGTATTGGATTGAATTATAATTGTATGAAATTCTTAACTCTGTTTCACCTCTTAAAAGAATGCATTACACATGATGGAAAATGTCAAGAGATAGGTAGCTCTTTCACCATATCCATCATACAATTGTTTACCCACTCCTAAAAGGATACCCGTCGGAGGGGATGGGGATGCTGTTTTAATCAGCAGAATATTATTTCAGAGGGAAGAGTTTTAGTATAAAAATTCCATTCTCAAGCTTTACAGGTTCCAGGTCAAACCATGAGCTTGAAAACCTACCCTCTCCCCGTTCAAAGTTTTGTTTTCAAACCTGTCAAACAGAAGTGTATTCCGAGCCGCTAAATATCGAGTTGTGTGATTTCACATATCCTTTAGACCCCTTAGATCCCTTAGTACCCCTTAGACCATCTACAGCATTCTTTTTCTCACCGCTTCCAAAAGAACCTAGTATTTAAATTCTACTTTCCACCCAGTTAGAGACCAAATTTCGAAAATCCTTTATCAGTAACCCAGTCCAGTGACCAAGTCTTCTATCAGTGACTAGTAAATATTTTCTAAAATTTCAACAATATTGGCCCAATCTAAACCATTGGGCCAAGAAAGTTGTTTATTGGTTATTTCTAATAGCGTTTTAAGTGATAAAACCAGTGGGCACTGGTACATCTTTGTCGATTATTGACATAGGAGAAAAATAGTTCCTTCGGATGACCTCGTTGGTCACATACCAAGGGGCACCTACTGCAGTCCAAAACGCTATGTTTTATTGGATCTATTTGGCTTGGATCCTCTTGCGGTGCTGGGGGCATAAGACGGTCTTGATGAGGGTCGTCTTATCCTTCAGGCTCAGTCTCTTGTCGCCGGCTAATATTGGGTACAGCAGAGCTCGGGTGAACTTTGCCTTTTTCGTAGTGGCATCTATATTGTCCTTCCATGTCAGAGCTCGATCCAGGGTCACGCCAAGATACTTGACGTTGTTCTCCCACTGGAAGTTGACGTCGTTCATGGCGACGTATCCAGTTGCGATTGAAATAGAAAAGGTCAAAATACTAAACATACTGATGTAACACTGCAAAACTGGAGGCAAGGCTATTGAAATTTATAAGTAATAATTCTGCAAGCTCAATAACTTTGTATAAATATTTTGTTGTGTGATTTTTAAGAGCTTTTCAAAGCAATTTATTATAGAGATCAACTGTCAAATCTTTCTGGTATTATGGTATTTACTAACCAGTTTTTTATTGCATCGTTTGAAATGGAATGCAATCTATCCAGTTGAAATATTTGGAATATATTACTCAGATCAGAAAATCAGAAATCTCTATACCAATATTAAATCAATATACCTAGACAACAATAATACACACTGACTCTGAAATACCCAAGATCTGGATCAGAAATCTTCTGCTAATTCGTCAAAAAATCTCTTCGTTATCATTCGTCTTCTATTTTTGAAAATAGGTGATACTCTCATGCTGGAAAGCAGTCTAATAGATTATTTAACAAAATACTTGCTTTGTGTAAGTCAATATTTTAATGCTGTATAGTTTTGTATATTTTGACCAAATTCGTTGGTCTTTCTTAGTTGGTAAATTTAGTTAATATAAAGCTCTCATTGCTATTGGATATTAAGAGGGCATACATTTTTAAGAGCAATTTTATATTTTTCAGATGAAACGTTACTTAACATATATATATGTAATTCAGTATTGATAGAATAAATAGAAATTTTTAACTCAAGTATCAACGTAATTTGATCATTTGATTTTAATAATATGTGGATGACATTTTCTGATTTATTGGTTATGCATAATAGAACCCCCTAACTGAGGGCTCTGTATTACCCCTACAACTATATAGCTGGTTGAGCTAAAACCATCCGCGAACGGATGTAAATATAGCCAAACAGACTGGCTGCGAAGAAAATTTCTATCTTAAAAGTATCCAATTCAAAACGTTCTCATGATATTTGTAGATATTACCGACAGAGCTTTTATAAGGGAGGCAACGAGGCAGGAAATATTGAGGAAATTTTGATATGTAAACCTATTGTAGCGATATGAGGGTAAATTTCGGGAAATGGGATGGAAATATGAAAACGGATGTGCCATCATAACCCATCAATTATCATGCGCAGTACCTACCTACTAAATTAATTCAGCTACTACCTGATAGATGGTGTGTACAGCGTCAACCTCCACGGTGTGTGTGTGTGTGTGTGTGTGTGTGTGTGTTTGTTGTGTTGCCTACCTTATTAAAAAAGTCCTGATGTGAATATCGAACCAGCGATCCCTGGTTTTGAAAGCGGGGTTTGAATCGCTGCACCATCACATGACTGATATATGCTTTGTTAAATCTCGTATACTTGATGCTTTGTTAGGGCGGCGCGGCGGTTAGCGTGCACATGATGCAAGTTCAAGTACAATAGACTCAGGGCCGGCGTGGCAGTTAAAATATTAGGGTGTATGTGCAATATTGTCTCATGACATTATATTTATGAAAAAACCGCATACTATTACAGTATATGAGATGTTTACAGAACAGTCTCGAGTACTAGCAGACTAGCTCATTTTTTTTCTAGGAATCATTTTTCCGAGTGGTGAAGGACTTAGTTCTTGAAAATGTTTCAACATCAACAGAAAACCAGAACTTGCAAAAGAGAGGTCATTTTTAAAATATGTAATTGTAAAACTAAATGCATGACAAACAAACGTAATTCCATATAAACGTAACTCCATGAAGCTTGCCTCGGTTGAACGAATATTTTATATGAATTTGTTATTTCTGTCCGATTTTTAGTTTTATTTTACTCACTCTGGCAATATGTTTCTATTGAAATTCTATTCTATTGTGTTTAAATCAGTTTGTCCTTAAACTATACAAGGAATCTGCTCTGGTGTTGAGATATCTGGCAAGATGCACAATTGGGGTTTGTTGGATATTTGTAAGTTTCACTATTCAGCCAAAATTATTTAAGAACCATTGGTATATTTCTCCGCGCTATCTACGACATAATATTGCGTTATTTGTTATGTATATAACAAATGTTATGTATATATGTACGCGAAATACGACGACGGTTGCCAAAAAGTTACAATTACATTAAATTTTATTCTCTCATAAATTGAGTGTGTTGGCTTTGCGGGCATTTCGCTCCCATTTAAAATTTCTGCGGCAATCTGATTGAATATCCTAGTCATCAAAAGTTGTTGTTTGCCTACATGGTTTATTAACTGGCAGAAGGAGGCCGGCCTGTCGAAAACCCTTGTGCCTTTGTTAGTCAAAGGAAAGTCGCCTTTTTGCACGAATATGTCATGCTTCCATGAAAACATTTCGCTTTATAGAATTACGTGTGAAAGAAGTGCAGAGCCACCCCTATACCGTATATAACGGGATAGTTTCCTGAACTGCTATGTCATAAACAGAACTGTTTAAATATACATTCTACAAACGCGCTATTTTAAAAATTTAGTAACAGTTATATTTCGGCTGTACAGTATAATAATTGAAATGTTATATATTACATTATTTAAAAATTCACCTTGCGGCTTTATCAATACTTTGCTCCCTTCAGAAACAAGATTAACTGGCGAACTGTTTAAATATTTACTGACACTACCGTAATTATTAGCAAAGTTATTATCAATTAAAACTTTAATCCTGTTCCGTATAAACTTTTAACTATATTCTTGTTTCGGCAAGAAACTTCACAATACTTATCTGGAGAAATTTGATATTTTAGACACTAGTTACTACTACACAACCATTCTAAATAATTAAAATACGAAGATGCAACAAATTCTTTTAACTAATATCAATTAAAACCCTAGACAGATCCACCAGATATCTGGTGGAATTATCTTACAGGTAAGCGATTTAACGTTTAGATATATTGGAAATATGCTATTTCTCATTGAAAACGTATCAGAGATATTCTGAGAAATTACTATGATCACATAAGAAGATGTTCATAGAATATCCAGAGGAACGAGAGGACTATGTACAGAGAATATGCTAAGCATATTTATTGTATTGTGAAAAGGGGATATTATCAAAATATGATCCACATATACTGGGAATACGCTATTTCCTACGAAAAATATATCAAGGATATTCTGAGAATTTACTTGGCTCACATAAGGAGATGTTCATAGAATATCCTGAGGAACGAGGGTAGTATGTACAGAGAATATGCTGAGAATATATATTGCATGCTGAATATAGTATATACACCAAATATGACCATTGTTAGGTATTCTCCACTTATACTGGGAATATGTTATTTCCCATTGAAAACATATCAGGAATATTTTGAGAAGTTGGTATGGCCACATAAGTAGACATTATATATATAAGACATATAAGACATTAGTTATATAACAATCTATATATATATATATATATATATATATATATATATATATATATATATATATATATATATATATATATATATATATATATATATATATATATATATATATATATATATATATATATATATATATATATATATATATATACATATATATATACACACACACACACACATATATATATATATATATATATATATATATATATATATATATATATATATATATATATATATATATATAGAATTCTAACCAAGCCAATGATAGCAAACTGTACATACATTGTTGAGCCAGCGAGACCAACCTGAGCCGTATATGTGGCTCAAGTTTGTTTTTGCTTGATAAAGGGGTCATATAATATAAAAACAATCACTTGGGGTTAACTTCAAGGTGAGTTCTTTATAACCTAATCCTGGACTTTCTGTCGCAATGGTTTTACCGCCAATTTTTCCCTCCAGAAATTGGCTCACGTTGGTATGAAATATCTCAAATTTTAGTTCGACATAAAGTCTACTGTGGCGCTGTAGAACCGTTCGTATATACAAACTGTATATGCGTAAAGCTAAGTTCGTACATTACAACCTGAACCATCTCAATGTGGCAACGTTGAGTTTCTATTTATAGATATTAGTTTCGAAAATGATTCGAATATTTAAATGTTAAACAAACGGCATGTTAACTCATATTGAGAAAGAGGTTATGTGAGTTAAATATAGTAGTCTATTGACTATATAATTGAATAAGGAAGTAATTTAATATATTATTAATTAATTATTTAATTAATTATAGGTATTTTATTCGACTTTATAGTAGGCCATTTCTACACAAAATTTTAATCTCTACAAAATTATCATGTGTACAATTTTATTATGTGTATATATTAAAAATGCATAGTTCTATAGTTACAGTTAATTAAGACTTAAAATTGGACAAATTTTCTCTGTGCTCCAAATCCAAGCTTAAATTTAATAGCACTGTGGATTTATCATTTTAAGGTAGAATCAAACTAATGAAACAATAAAATACCTTAAACGCATTCGTTCCTTTTACCCCTATTTTTTCGACATAGTCAATAATAGATAATAGGACGGAATGAAAGTAATGTTGTTCCAGTTTTTTAGATATAACTTACGAGAATACTTTTTTGTACAAAATTAAATTTCCCATATAAATACCTTTTTTCAATCTCGAAAAAAAATATTTTTATACTAAACGTAGGCATAAATAAATCTGCAAAAAATGCTAAAAATCGAGAAAAAATGTTTTCTTGAAAGTGGAGTTTTCTTGAAAGAAAGTGGAGTTTCCAACCGTTAAAATAAGCGGTGACTAAGATTCTATGATGAAAATTATTATTTTTGGTCCTCTGTTTTCCTTTTCCTTTTATTTTCTCTTTTGTGTTCAATTTTTAATGAAAATAACAATTTTTATTCAGTATAACGTAATTTTAAGGCTACTGGATACATGTTTATTGTTTATATAACACATTTTATTTTAATTTGTAACATTTAATCATTCTTGCAAAAAAAATTATAATACCTAAGTACCTACATATTTTTTACAGCTTTTTGTAATTACAATAATTATCGAATTGAAAATTGCAATAAAAGTATTTTTGTGATATTTCGCATTTTTTGTGCATATTTGTTTATACTTGCATTAAGTTTAAAATATAGATTTTTCAAGGTTGAAAAAAAACTATTTCACTGGGAAATTTTATTTTCGACAAAAAGTACTCTGGTAATTTTTTTGAAACCTTTAATTTTTCAGTTACCTATATTGAAAAAAACCATGTCTTATAATACAGGCTGTTACTTAATATGCTAATATTTGAGGGTATGACGCGTGGGTCAATTTAAAGAAAAAAACATCATATGAAAGTATGTTCTAAACGTCTTCAAAGAAGTTCATAAAAAAGAACTACCTACCAATTTTCAATAAAAAAATAAGTAAAAAGTTCACCCCACATATCAAGAACTGTGACAGATACGAAACTCGACACGTGTTTCGCCGACAATGTTGGTATTTTCAGGAGTATGAAGTTACAACTACAGTTATAAGTTAAAAATGCTGGATATATGTGTAAAAACTAAATTCGATGCGAGGCAATAAGGGATATACAGGGTGTGCCTTAAAGATATGCTAATATTTAAGGGTAGGATTAATGGGTTCATTTTAAGAAAAAACTTCATACGAACGTATGCCCTAAACCTTAAATTTTGATCTACAGAGTGGTAAAGTTTTAAGAAAGTTTTCAAAATTTTTTTTATAATATCTTTGACACCACTATACGCACTTTGACAAATTTGAACGCACTTTCTATGCCTCAAGAGACATTTTCTAATGTACAACAATTTTCTTAATGTCTACCAGTGGCCTTCGTGTCGGTTTAGAAGGATGACGCATATATACCAGCATTTTAACTTCTACCTTTAGCTGTAACTTCATACTCCTGAAGATACCTACATTGTCGGTGGAACACGAGTCTAGTTTCGAATCTGTCACAGTTCTAGATGTGTGTAGGGATCTATATCTGTATTCACAATTATTAATGAATTTTATATTTCTTGCACAGTATTTTTTGTTTTCAACAATAAAATAATATATTTCCATGTTAAAATTCTTTAAAAAGTGCGCAACACGAGTTTGTTATTTAATTAAATAAGAACAGACACATCAACATCTCTCTTCTTTTCACTAAAAATATGAAAAGGTTCACTTTGGCAACAATGCATGGCTCAGGATTGCTATCTCAAATCTATAAAGTTGTATATTTGGTTCAGGTTGGATAGAAGCTTCTAGTGGATCAGGATAGTATGAAAAGAGTTGGTATATATAAAAATATTGTTTTTATATAATAAATGAATGTTTTTGATGTATATTTTAATAAACACTTACATTTTAGCTTATAAATGAGATATGTTTCTTCAAACAAATTTTTCCATAAATCTTTATAGGTGGCTATATATATATATATATATATATATATATATATATATATATATATATATATATATATATATATATATATATATATATATATATATATATATATATATATATATATATATATTCAAATTCTGTTCAATTATCAAAAAAGTATTTGGGGTATAAAACATATCAAACCTTGTATACTATTTATTTTAGCCTTGTTGTGATCGTTCTTCCCCTTAAATTATAAATTAGGGTACGTGGATCTTATTTAGCAAAACAAAATTTGTAGTTCTCAATTTGACGAGGGTCGAAAGAGTATGTACATTATGTTATAATTAGACGAGACAGGAATCATTAGCCTTTCGTTAGTCCGCACGAAATTACCCCTTTTTTATTAATATAAATGGGTAGTAAATTAGTGATTAAGTTGTTACACGTACAAATTTTCCAGGTGTCATGGTAGACATTGTATAATTACTTGTAATTTTTAATTGCATTGCGGTTACATAATATGCTTAAGGCAAGTTAGATATTTTCTGAGTAATTTAGTAATTATTGCACTTGAATAGTTCACAAGTTTCGGCCAAATCTGTAGATAATAAAGTTATATAAATAGGCACTGGTCGACCGCCCCACGCTTATGCAGGCGAGGCTTCAGAATATATATATGTGATATAATGGTATAATGGTATTAAAGTGCGTAGAGCTATAGCATAAATAAAACACACACACACACACACATATATATATATATATATATATATATATATATATATATATATATATATATATATATATATATATATATATATATATATATATATATATTTATATATATATATATATATATATATATATATATATATATATATATATATATATATATATATATATATATATATATATATATATATATATATACAGGGTGAGTCAGTTTTTTGTAGACAAACTTTAACAGGGGATAGAACGCACGTTTTTAAAAAGAAAAGTGCCAATAAAGATATGGCCGATCTAGCTTCCTAAGGAAGATACAGGGTGTTAAAATTTAATTTTTTTTTACATTAATGTGTAATATTTTCTGAACGGAATGATATATTCACTAAATATTTTACACATATCTTAACCTGCATAGAATCAACATGTTGTATTGTTCCTGTCGAAAATACTATAGTGGATGTTACTTTTTTCGGGTAGTTCGACTATTCTGCATAATAGAACTTTTTTTTCGTACGCCACTGACATTATCTGATACATATTTCTAAAATAACGGCCCCTTAGTAACAATTTTGATCTCTTGTAATTTTGCTCTAACTATGACAGTTTTCGAGATATTGGCCGTTGTTTCTCTGACAGTGTAATGTCGTTATTATAATTTTTTTTTCTTGAATTTTCTTTATGACTTATAAACGAACGCTTAGATTTTTTCATGTTTGGGGGATAATGCCTATTAATTAAGGCGCATAAGACAAGCGGTAAGAATGTTCAAAAACTTGCACAGTGGCGGGGTGGAAGGGGTGCTCCACCCCTTTCGTAAACAGAACTTCTACGCCAAAGACTATTTAAAAGAAACTGTTATTTTCATTATCTACATACAGTTTAACAAAAATAATGTCCCTTCTTCTGTTTCGAAATTCCTGTGCGGTTCCTAGTTATTTTGATTTTTAGTGTTTGATGTGGTACTAAATTTAAAATTTAAATAAAAAGTAATTTATTTATTAGCAATAATAATTATCGGCTAAATATTTAATTCTTTCAACGAAACCTACCTAAATATGGTGTGTTAAGGATTCTAAAAAGCCGAAATCTCTTATTCTTTATCTTTTTCCAATGTAGTCAAAATAAATATTTGTTATATCAAGCCTTACTCAAATACAATACTTTTATATGTTGAAATCTGTTAAATTACAAATGTTCTTACAATACAATAGATTATTGTGCAGTTGCCAAAAGTCTTAAAAATTTCCTTTAAGTTTTATTAAACTTGTGCATGTACCAATTTCTGTTTCAATTTTTGTTGTTGTTTGCTAAATAATTTCCATTTAAAACTAGCGTATTTGTAACTGTAAGTAATAATTGCAACAAAATATTATACTCCTTGGAAAACAAGTAAGCATTATGTCATATTTTGAAACGACAGTTTGACGTATTTCAAGTTTATCTACAAACAATTTTGCTTCATCTTGAATATTTTCACTGTTATTAATTATTATTTTTAAGATTAAAAAGTTATTTTATGTGATTTGCCAGATTTTAATTAGTGTAACATGCCGTTTACATTTACAAATAGCGAACAAGCCGACATTCATTTTATTTATGGGTTCGCAAATGGGAATTCAAGATACGCAGCTATAAGGGAGTATCGAAGAAGATTTCAAAATAGACGACAACCTCATCATTCCGTTTTTGTGAGTATCCACCGTCGATTTGTTAACCAGGGTTTGAAAAATGTACCCGGGGGCCGACAGAACAACCGTGGACGAGATAGAGACCGTATATTGCGGGAATTTAATAGGAACCCAACGACAAGTACTCGACGTGCTGCTATTGCTCTTGGTATTTCCCAAAGTAAAATTTCCCGGGTTTTAAAACGGGATCACAGACGCCCATATCATTTTCAACCTGTTCAAGGTTTATGTCCAGGTGACGCTGAACGAAGACTTACTTATTGTAGGTGGGTTGTTAACTCCATTCAAAATAATAGGGATTTCTTATCCAATATACTGTGGACTGATGAATCTTGTTTTACTCGTCGTGGTATAGTAAATTTTCACAATCTGCATGTATGGGCACATGAAAACCCACATGCCATGCGACCACGAAGTTTTCAACATGAATTTAGTACAAATGTCTGGATTGGAATTTACGGCAACCACGTGTTTGGACCTTATTTCTTGCCACAACGTGTAAATTCAGAAAATTTCCTACAGTTTTTAGAAGAACACCATGGTAATATATGGGAAGTCATTCCTTTGAATTTAAGAAGACAGTCTTAGATTCAACTTGATGGGTGCCCGGCCCATTATGGCAGAAATGTAAGAAATTGGCTAAACAATAACTATGCAGGGAGGTGGATAGGTCGTGGAGGTCCAGTGGCGTGGCCTCCCAGATCCCCGATTTAACACCACTTGACTTTTTTGTGTGGGGATTCTTTAAGGAAATAGTGTATACCACTCCGGTTAATACACTTGAGGAACTTCAAAATCGCATTAGAGATGCTTGCAATGAAATAAGGGTGCATCATTTAGTTAACTTAAGACGTTCTATGATACGTCGCAGTGAAATGTGTATTTAGAAGAACGGTTTACATTTTGAACAAAGTATCTAATTTTATGTATGTAGGTACTAGTGTTATTGTTATTAATTCTTGTAATTGTTATTTATAAATCATTATTGCTAACAATTGTTATTTATTCCACAATTATTATTGTTAATTAAATATTGCTATAAATTCAAAAATGTTTATATCTCCATAAACATTAACATCAATGTTCATCTAATGTTTTTTTTGTAATTGTAATTACTTGGAAAGAGATAAAGAGATTTCGGCTTTTTAGAATCCTTAACAAACCATATTTAGGTAGGTTTCGTTGAAAGAATTAAATATTTAGCCGATAATTATTATTGCTAATAAATAAATTACTTAATTTAGTACCACATGAAACACTAAAAATCAAAATAACTAGGAAACGCACAGGAATTTCGAAACAGAAGAAGGGACATTATTTTTGTTAAACTGTATGTAGATAATGAAAATAACAGTTTTTTTAAATAGTCTTTGGCGTAGAAGTTCTGTTTACGAAAGTCATAAAGAAAATTCGAGAAAAAAAAATTATAATAACGACATTACACTGTCAGAGAAACAACGGCCAATATCTCGAAAATTGTCATAGTTAGAGCAAAATTACAAGAGATCAAAATTGTTACTAAGGGGCCGTTATTTTAGAAATATGTATCAGATAATGTCAGTGCGTACGAAAAAAAAATTCTATTATGCAGAATAGTCGAAGTACCCGAAAAAAGTAACATCCACTATAGTATTTTCGACAGGAATAATACAACATGTTGATCCTATGCAGGTTAAGATATGTGTAAAATATTTAGTGAATATATCATTCCGTTCAGAAAATATTACACATTAATGTAAAAAAAAATTAAATTTTAACACCCTGTATCTTCCTTAGGAAGCTAGATCGGCCATATCTTTATAGGCACTTTTCTTTTTAAAAACGTGCGTTTTATCCCCTGTTAAAGTTTGTCTATAAAAAACTGACTCACCCTGTATATATATATATATATATATATATATATATATATATATATATATATATATATATATATATATATATATATATATATATATATATATATATATATATATATATATATATATATATATATATATATATATATATATATATATATATATATATATATATATATATATATATATATATATATTATAACGAAATGTAGTAGTGGTATTGTGGATTGATGCAGTGTATAAGAGAATATGAGCTGGTTCCACACACATGCATACCAAAGATGTAATGTTTGCATCTGATATGGATAAATACATGTTTATATGGTTGTTTTGTTTCACTCTTATCCGGTAGGATTTATGTATAGATGTTATAAACATAGATGATGGATATATATTGAACAAACGGAATAATAAAGATGTATAATAACATTTAAAAAGGTAGGTAGGATATAGTTTGGCAAAAATTGTAAAAAAAATCGAGATAGTGGTTGGTAAGGGGATGTTTGAAGTTTTTGGGGAAAAAAATTAATTAGACATTTTGGAAGTGGCGATATAAAAGTAGAAATAAATCGGATGAAGATTTAAAAGGACAAGCTGAGAGGAGAGAGAATCATCAGGACATATATATGAAGGTGTGAATTGGACTAAGAAGTGATTCCGAGTGGTGATAGTAAGGAAGCGATAACTGGCTGAGATTATAGACTGGAGAGACTATAGACATAGGCGTGAGTAAGGGTGGCATATGGCAGTCTGAATATGTTTGTGCACGAAGAATAAAGGTACCTAGGTATTCATTTCGTATTTAACAGCGTCAAATTTGCAAATTAGTGTTGGTTGTGTATGTTTCGTACATTCATCGTAACATAACAATACGGGGTAGATTAGTAGGTGGTTTTTAAGTACGTAGTTTTATTGTACAATACATACATTTTCATTTTTATTATATTTGTTTGATCTATATTTATTCATATATTATTTCGTAAAATTAAACATTAAAATTAAATAAATTAATCATAAGCGTGCAACGCTGAATCCATCCCTGAGATAAGAGTTAAAATTACAAAATAAATAAGAAAATTAAATTGCAAAATTGAACAAAGAGATAAACATTACAATATATATATATATATATATATATATATATATATATATATATATATATATATATATATATATCTATATATATATATATATATATATATATATATATATATATATATATATATATATATATATATATATATATATATATATATATATATATATATATATATATATATTATATATATATATATATATATATATATATATATATATATATATATATATATATATATATATATATATATATATATATATATATATATATATATATATATATATATATATATATATATAGATATAGATATATATATATATATATATATATATATATATATATATATATATATATATATATATATATATATATATATATATATATATATATATATATATATATATATTTATATATATATATATATATATATATATATATATATATATATATATAATATATATATATATATATATATATATATATATATATATATATATATAAGTGAAGTATATACAAGTGAAAAAAATCTGTTTTTATGATTGACTTGGTTATGAATTTTAAGTGGTAACTCGGCGTCCTTTCTGATAAACTTTAATTTGTGTTTCAATTTGGAAAAAAATAATTTAATTACAAAAATTTTACTTACATGTTATATAAAATCCACAGTGACGTGGTGAAATAAGATCCAGCACTAAGTTTCCAGTCCAGTATTAAGAAGAAATGCGACGAGGCAGCATGCAGGAAAAAGCAGCGAATTTTAAAGGAAAGGCCGCAGAAACTTCGATAAATGATTAAGATACCTTAAATTTCGATTCATAAGTGCATTACTAGTTTCATGAAACTATTTCACTTATTTCCACAATTTCAAATTTTTTAAATGAGCTCTTATAGGTACAAATTTCATTAAAAACCAATTTAAATACTATATTTCTTTTCATAAATGTTAATTTACTATAAGTTAAGTTAGCTATGTGTCATAGAAAATAGATCGATCGATATATCCCATAGTACCCCATGTCTACACAGTATTATATTTGTTAAATTCACATACAAATAGAACCGTTTTCTATGGCATATAAACAAGCATTTTCATATTTTAAGAAAGGTTTTACTAGGTAATCATTTCATATACTTTTACAAAGATCGTTTACAATAATTTAATATTTGTTTATTTGTTTTTTCCATTACGTTATATACATGTGTAAATCAATAAATTGTTACGTGATACATTCTACCTTCTTTTTGTTGCGTGTTGTATGCAGTTCACAACTTCCGCTAGATCCCACTACTGAGATAGGTACAAAATAATAGTTCCAGAGTTTTCACTAGATGTCTCTCATAAAAACTTAATGCTCTAAGTCTCAGCTCAAATATTACATACATGACGTACGAACGAGCATAGCCAGGGTATGAAAGGTAAAAGGGTATATAAAATATATTGATAGATAAAAATCAAAAATCCTATAGCATAAACCTATATTAAACCTATTTAATTGTGTATAAATAAGGGAGCTTCTTCTCTAGTTACAGTATATATATTTGATATAAGCAAGCAATAGATGTAACGTTTGTTGCGAAAACGTAAGGGTGTAATTTTCTTGCTCCTGTGTTACAATTTAATTCCCTCAGGCCTTTGTATAGTTTACATAATTATTACGTGCCAGTAATAGGGTTTTAAACCCAACGAAAACGCAATTATGGACTACGTTATAGTCAATTTGATATCATAAAGGTATAACTTGAAAGCATTTTCTTGGATATATCTGATCGAAAATGTAACATCAAAATTATTTTAAAATTTTATATGCTGGCGTATTTGGGCTTTATTATATATTTATTGTTGATGTTATTCTAAATGTGTAAAGGTTGATTTTGATTTGAATATAATACGAGCAAAATTTTCCGCAATGTATTATTTTAATAACTTTTTTAGAATTAATAATGTGAATAATATTTGTAATTTCATCTACCTAGAAATTACATAAAAATATAACTGAAACTCCATTTTCCAGGACGTTAATTAAGCAACAAATGGATATATTATATAAATACTATATTAATAGAGTAGAATTCACAATTCAGGGAGAGAATCTAGCAATATGGCAATCCACGCTCAAATTCGATGCTGTTAATTTGTTATTTTAATATTTTGATGCTGGTATTTCATCAATCAAATGATTACGAATATCTTTTATCGTAGACTAAGACCTATTGAACAACAAAGTTTGCAAATTTCAAGCGTCTGTTTGTTGTAAATAAAAATGATTCAGAAATTTTCAGAAGAAATTGTTTCAGCTATTTATTATTCTTTATTTAGTTATTTATTTATATATTATTTATATATTATTATATATTATTTCGTGAGATTTTTTTGAGACGTAAAAAAATAGCGCTTTATGATTGTCAGACACCAGTCCATAAATTATAAAATTAAAAGAATACAATCGGAAAACAACCTCAAAATACACAATTTTTTTGGGTGCCATTTTGAATACCGAAAATTTAAACTTTTAACTTTTATTTATTTGAAAATCGTAGTACAGTAGTAGTACTAGACTCAACAAAATTTTGGGCCTTTAATTATTGCTCAACGGTAATTCCCTGACCATGAGCATAATTTTTAGAAAAAGGATTCTATTTAGAAAAATTAACAAAATTTTCAAAATTTCACCACAATCTGCTTTTTTAGCTAGCGAGAGGCTAGCTATATTTTTTCAAATAACATAAGTTGCGTTAGAAAAAAGTTATTAACAAATCGAGAAAACGTGATTTTTAGAGTTTTTTTTATATTTTTCTCTATTTGGTGCACTAACCTATCAGCTATTATTATAAATCGATAATTTTAATATCTACAACTCTTTTATGTGACTTTTTACGATTCGAGCTGATATTTTTTTGTGAAATTGGTTTTTTTATTGTTTTTTTAATTTACTTGCATAATTAAAATGCCTTCTCCCTATTCTATTCCCTGTTCTATTCTATTCTATTCTATTCTATTCTATTCCCTTTTAGAAAAATTAATTATATTTACAAAATTCCACCACAAAAAGTACTGCTTTTTTAGCTAGCGAGAGGCTAGCTATATTTTTTTCAAATAACAAATTTATAAGTTGCGTTAGAAAAAAGTTATTAACAAATTGAGAAAACGTGATTTTTAGTGTTCTTTTTCTCTATTTGGTGCACTAACCTATCACTTATTATATATAAATCGATAATTTTAATATCTCTTTTAGTGACTTTTTACGATTCGAGCTGATTTTTTTTGTGAAATAGTTTTTTTTAAATTTTATGTTTTTTGACTTTACTTGCATACATAAAATGCCTTCTCCCTTAGATTTCATTTTCTATCCTGCTAACAAGTTTTGAAAAATTAACATTCTAGATTGATTGGACTGTATTATATGATGGTCATATATGTGAATTTTCTCATTTTTTGAAACCAACCACCAAATTAATTGTAATATAAGAGTCGGTACATATTAGTCTAACACTATTCCCATAAAATATTTTCACGTGCATATATATTGTTCCCGTTGATACTGTGATATGAGATATTACTATTTATTTACATATACCGTGTATTCTGCATTCTGTATAAACTCCCTTCTGTATTTTCCTATAGCAAACAGTTGTTTGGATATTTATTTGGAAGACCTCCGGGTATGCCTTTGTTTGGAAACGGTTTCCAGTTTCCTCTCTCGGTTAACGTTTTAACATTTTAACTTCATTGTCGGGCATCACAGATGCAGTTTTTCACCTTATTTTCGTGACTTTGTCGAATACGGAAGCTCGTTCTATAATGTCATTAAACGCTTCGATGGAAATTGCCCCACAAGGTTCAGATGGTTTGCATCTTGCGGTGAAAAGCTCTGCGTCTCTTCTTTATCTTTTCCTTTAAATACAATTTATAACGATAATTTGCAAACGAATCTTAGGATTAGTTTCATAGCATACCACTAAGTATTCAAAAATAATGTGATATGACATCTACCTTATTAAGCTCTTCGCTGAGAAAAGCGAAAAGTGATCAAATGCATTACATTTGATGAGGAAAAGCTTGTATTCTTGACATTTTGGAATATGTTTTTAACATTAAGACAAAATACAATATTATTTATAGAAGCTTGCTTTTGAGCAGCTATAGTGACAAAAATGAGATCTTGTCGCAAGAGAATCAACCAACAGCATTGGCGTGCAGCTCGCATATGCAATGTTCACATGCAGTGAACATTGGGAGGGAGAGAGAGAAACAGATATAGCGAATGCAGCGGTATTTATATTGGGTGTACATCTGCGGAGCAAGAAGCCTTTGTACGTGAGAAACTCCATAAAATGTCACATATTGACACTGCAGGACTGCCATAATATGAAACTGTATACATGCTATAATAACCCTCAATAATAACAAAACAATCCATTCGAAACTATCACATACAAGCGTTCTAAATCGGAAAGCAATTTTGATATCATTTATATAAACTATCGTGACAGAATCGGAGTGAACCAGAATACAATATTACTTATGCATATCCTGCTGGATATATCTGGATTGGGCTTTCGAATCTGATCCAAATGGATGATGATCTTTTTGCGTAGGATACGTCCTTGCCACTACTCCACTTTCTTCGTGAGAAATTCGGTTCAGATATGAATAACGACCGGAACATTGCCACGACTAAATCAGGAACAACGATTGATGGTATATTCTCGATAAATCTACACCATTTAGAATCACGAACATATGTGTCACACTTCAGTTACCTTAAACCCATATGTACAATAACTCTCTCTCTCTCTCTCCTCCCTCTCTCTCTATCTCTCTCTCTCACTCTCTCAACGAATCGGTAAAGAAGTATTCACTTCATAATTCACATATTGAAGTATTCACTTCAATATTATATTTGATATTTTTGGGAGTAATACTGATATTAATCTTCCTAATTGCGGCACACTTTAAAGGGCAATTAAAAGTAAAGCAGCTGATATATTTCATTTATTAGCTATAATTATCTGACAAGAAGCGAAGTTGACATTGCTATATACCTGGAAAAATGCTATTATATCACTTAAACTACATCAAAACAAATACTAAATTATTAAACGGCCTACGCTACATCAAAGAGGAGATAAGCTGTTTGCCGCTGGTGAAAAGTAATCTTAAAGCCCAATGTGGATCTGCCTTTTTAATTCCTAGCCAGTGTAATTAATCTAAATTCATGCGAAAGCATTTTCATGAATAAATAATATCTTTAAGCAGTATAATTTATATTAAATGTATAATTTTATAGTTCCCCTGCTATTCCCGTAACCTTTCAAGTATCCCATTAGGGAAATTTGGAGGACAACCTACAGATTTTAACGATATATGAACGCATAGGGCGTGATACGTAGGCATTAAAATTTGATGAGGAAAATTGTTGGGAAAATGTCCACATCAAGATATTTTATAGTGGCTTGTTACGGTACGCTCTCTTGTCAATTGACCATTTAGATATCAGAAGATTATTGTAGGTACATAATTCTGAATAAATCTATTAGAGAAATCGACGGCTCTCTTCCTTTAACATTCATCATTATATATCATGTATGTTACGAGTTTTGTGGCGGCACATTTGTGTTATAGTAATTTCATCTTTTTCATAGAACATTGTTGATTCGCGTAAGCGCATATAGTTACTCCATATTTTTAGTTCCATTGGTTTTTGGTTAGCGCGTCTGCAGTTAAATTGCACGTGGCCTGTTTTCAAGGTTAGGCTATCGTCTTCTTCGTGTTGGACGCATCGACTTCCCTTTTCCCTTTCTGTTCGTACAATGGGCTAGAGTTACTTATAGTTCAAGTTTAAACAGTGTTTTCTTATAAGAATAAATACGTTGTTATTTCCATAATAGTGTGAAGAAAATCACTGACGTTTGTTGTAGTGGTTTGTTGGCCCACACATAATCAACTGTATGCTAGATTAAACAACTTGAAATAGGTAAGAGATTTTTTTGTTGCCATGAGGCCATTTTCTATTTCCACCTTTTTGTGTTCTTCAGAGCCTGTGTTGGGTTAAATTCCTAGTGTTGATTGAGGGACATAGCATTGGCAACCTTTCGAAGCCACTTCCATCGACCTAGTAGGTATTACAGGTAGATTTATTCACATAAACTTACATTTTTTCCACCTGTAGAAAAAAGTAAACATATTAAATATGACGCTTGCAGGGCTTCGCACGTCGATAGTGAAGGTCAGTCCACCTTGTAACCTTGGCACCTTGTAACATTGGCATCTTGTAACCTTGGCACCCTATAACTTCGGCACCTTGTACCATAGTCAGTGGCGTCCATGGATAATTAGTGAATTCGGAATTCACCGAACTTACTAATTTTAATTTTCTTATTTTATTAAGCTGAGCGAACTATTATTGCCCATTTTAATCGCTGTTGAATGTACGTTGGAGGGTATTAGGTTTTGCTCATATATCGTGTAACGAAATATATTAGAATATATAACACGACTATGGAATTAAATAGGAAGATCGCAACCATATCCGAAATTGCATAATACAATATTTTTCAAGCAATAGTAAAATAATGATAAAAATAATCTAAAAGAGATCTGCTCTTCGAACTCCGCAGGCTCTATCCAGGCCATACTGTTAAGTTAGTGGTACTGATCATTGGAGTTCTCCGTGGAGTTAAACACATACTCCTTTCGGAATTGAAAACCATTCC
>CAXKVY010015186.1:0-28383 GCA_964058915.1 Tetropium fuscum
ATAATATTGTCTTCGATGACCGAGGCATGACCGAGGATTTCGCATTCCATTACACGTGTTTCGGGTATTGCCACGTATCAGCATAAAATATGTTGATTGAGCATGGGACTGCAAAATCGTATAGACTATGGCGGCCGAAACGAAGAAATATAAACTCGGAAAAAGAATTTTATGAATTTTTGACACTTGATTTCTGGAACATCAGGAATTCATCCCTGATGAAAAATTTTTGTTTATCGTAACAAGTCGTTGCAAAATCATAAGCAGTCCTACCATACCTATTTTAACATTTCACCTTGGACTTTACTACTGTTAGTTAGAACTTTTAATTTTCGTTAACTTGTTATTTTTAAGTGGTATTTTCTTTTAGGGTCCTTTTATACTTGCAGTACATGTGGGAAAGAATACAAACAAAAATCTTCATTAAATAGGCATCACACGTTTGAGTGTCAGAAGACGGCTAGATACAAATGCAAATACTGTCCACTGATGGCTAAGTATGATTACAATATCAAAAGACACATGAAAAACTGCCCCAACAAGCCTATAGATAATTTATTTTTTTTCAACAATGAATATTAAATCTGTTGTTAAATTCTGTTTAATACATGTCATTCACCACGAATATCACTCCAATGGATCACATCATGCTAATTTACTGTTAAATAATTTACCTAGTTATATAATATAGTTATATTAATTAACATTTATGATAAAGATTATGATTAACATTATATAAAAATTTTACGTGGTGTTGAGATAGTTTAGGGACATTGACGTAACTTTTTTTTTGACGTAATTTGAATAAAGATTAAAAAAAATTACATTTCTTTTATCCAATAAAATGAATTCTTGCACCTGCGATTAATAGGTATATAGTAGATTTTCAGCAGCACGGTTTTTAAAACAGGTACCGTAAAAATCGCACGTTTTATGATACGCGATACGTGTGTCTAATGAAAATATATATATATATATATTAATATATATTATATATATATATATATATATATATATATATATATATATATATATATATATATATATATATATATATATATATATATATATATATATATATATATATATATTAAATATACATATATATATATATATATATATATATATATATATATATATATATATATATATATATATATATATATATATATATATATATATATATATATATATATATATATATATATATATATATATATATATATATATATATATATATATATTATAATAACTTGAAACAAAGTTTTGTGTATTCTTTTTGGTATCTTCTTGGTAGAGACCCACATATTTAGTGATCTGGTGACGACTTGAATATAAGCCTTCTACGAATTTCTAAAATATTAAAAAAACATCTTTTATGGTTCTATGTTGTCCTTCGTGAAAGAAACTGACAACCATGGACCATTTGATACAAAATTTAATCTATTACTATTTTATATTAAACAGTATCAGCAAGAAGCATGTTTTTTAGGTTATCAGTGCGATATTTGTGGGAAAAGCTACAAACAGAACTGCTCGCTATGGAGACACCGAAGATATGAATGCCAAAAGCAGCCAACATTTAAGTGTAAATTTTGTGGTTACATGTCCAAACAGAAATCTCCTCTTATCAGCCATATGATAATTAAACATAACTACTGTACAAATAATAGCAACTAATTTTGTATATGTCTTGTTGGTATGTGTACCCTCTACCTCTACAACAAAGGCACAAGTCATGAAAGATATTAAGATACTTGTCTTACTCATGGGCACCCCTAAAACTACAACAAAAGGACAGGCCATGAAAGGTGGTAAATAGAGATATACAAATGCGGTAAGAAATATATACCTTCATATGCTACCTTTCATGACTTGTGCTTTTGTTTTTTTTTGTAGGAGGTACACATATATCATAATAATGACTGAATCATCCATAATTACCATAGTAAACTAAATGTTCCACTATCGTTTGTCATTTTTCTTAATTTCTCTTTGAGTATTTATTTATGTGTCAATAATTTACTTCATATAGGTACCATAAATATATCGTTGGAAATGTGTCTATGATGTTTCTGTAAATAAATATTATTATTATAAACAAAGAATATTATTATTGAGAAATTATCAATATAAATTAAATACCTTTTCTGAAATCAGTACCAGTCTTTACGTTTTTGTATGAGTTATATTGAAGAATTTGAGATGGATCAAATCAGGAACGACAAACTCCGTAATAAAATAAATGAGCATAGCTGTCGATGTTTTTTATTTTTGCTTTTTTTTATTTTATTGGTATTTTAGCTTCATTACTTGTATCTTTCTCTCTATCTCTCTCTCTCTCTCTCTCTCTCTCTCTCTATATATATATATATATATATATATATATATATATATATATATATATATATATATATATATATATATATATATATAGATATATATATATATATATATATATGTCTGTCGAACCGTCGAACCTTTTCCTTCAAGTTCTTTCTTAGAGATGAAAGATTACTTAAGCTAGACCTGGGGAGTAGGCAGATTGAGGCCCCTGTGTCGAAATATTTCCATTTCATAAACTAACCCCCGGACTCTTGAAAATGGCACCATACCAGGTGCCGAAACGTCGAGATTTAACAATCTTAGTTCTATGACGTTGTTCTATGAAGTGCAACGACTTGTGACCATCTATGAGTATATGTGACCATCTATGAGTATATAAGGAGCTGCTAGATACTGAAGAGATCAGTTCAACAGTTCCAACAACTAGCAACAAGAACCTGAAGATAGCAGATGTGCTTCTGCCGAAACGTCGTTCGAGAAGAAGATAACATACATGGGAGGAGACCCGAAATCAACTACTACATACTACGCCCATGGAAACCTGAAAACCAAGATTCCTTTTGCACAAATTGGTATTGTAAGATGCACGGTATTATTTTCTCTCTCTTTCTATGTCTCACATTTACCTATTATGTGACGTAGACGTATTATAACTATAACGTACGTCTATAAGAACATCAAACTTTTAAAAGCTGACACTGACAGAATAGACCTCAATGTTAGAGAATCTTGAACTTAACCAAAAAATCGAGTGCATCACATTTTGAGTGTATATATTATTATCATCTTGTTTCATGGACATGACCTGAAGAAACCATGAGGTAAATTTGTCATTTTGTTTTTAGTAGCTTACTAAAATAATTATCAAATACGATCATAAACTGATTTTTTTCTTTTAATTTCGATTAATTTTCAGGTAAATACTACTCTTGCGATATGTGTGGCAACATGTACAAGCATAAGGAATCCCTGGGAAAGCACAAGAAATACCAGTGTCAGAAGGAGGCAAGATTTCAATGTACACATTGTTCATACAAATCTAAATTGAAATGGAATCTAAATAAGCACGTGGCGACAATGCATAATAAACAATAATTGTAAATACTGCCGTTTACACTCTTTTTAATTAAATGGCATTATCGTTACAGTTTCTCATAATTATGCTGCTAAAATAACATTTACTCTGTTAAGGTGCCCTCGTGCGTCGTCGGAGGGATTGGCGAGGTGGCCCGCCACCATCCACGGCACCCCATTGCTAAAATATTTAAAATAACGTTTTTTGTACTAAAAATTCACTGTAGTGCACTATTAGCTTTGAAAACGGAAAGCAGCAGAACCAAAAAAAGGTGCTTTTAACATGACTTAAGAACTGGAAGGTAATAATAAAAACAAGTGCTAGTGTATAGTGGAAGTCCTATTGATACTACACTGCTATAGTTAGGCCAATATGGATTTTATAGAGGTAGCAGATCAAGAGTGTTTTCTCAAATTGAATATTCAATATGGCGGCTTATCCCTAAGATCCTTATCCCTAATCCTAATTCGCACATTAAAAGTTCTGGCTGCACTTTTTTACTTTAGACATCCGAATCTGCGAAGAGTATCTTATATAATGTTTCATATTTATAATTTATCACTTGTTTTTTAACATAACTTTCATTCTAGGATGGCCATGTGACACATGCGACAAAATATACAAAAGGAAGCAGTCTTTGGTAAAACATAAACGATTTGAATGTCAGCAAGAGGCAAAATTCAAGTGTCCTTTTTGTGCCTATAAATCTAAATTGAATTATAATCTAAAGAAACATATAATTAATGTTCATAAACATTGCTTAAACACTTAAAGTATAATATTTTATAGAATAAAAGTAGTAGTCTTTTAATACTAAGATACGCAAAAACTATAGCAGGAATTTAGATTCACTATAATATTTATATTTTTGAAACTATTGACAAAATTTTGTAATTTATAAAGTACCTATTAGTTTTATAGTCATAATATATATTAATTTAGTACTTATAAGGTGATTTAAATTTCCAGATACGTATTGATATATTGATTTAACTAAGGGTTCCCTTCAATTGCTTGTAAAGTTAGGTACATTTTTCCTATGTAATAATGATTTCTATTTTTAGGTTTCTATTTTTGTGATGAATGTGGAAAAAGTTATAAAATCAGAAGGTCACTCTGGAGGCATAAGAAATATGAATGCGGAAAAATGCCTTTCTTTGCTTGTACAATTTGCAAGCACAAATCTAAACAAAAGGTGCATCTGCTTCAACACATGTATAACAAACATGAAAGAAGCTCGAATTTTAATTGAGCCCTTCGGTTGACCGCCAAAAATATGAGGTGTATATATTTTCGGAGCGGAGCTACATTGGAAGTAGCCTACTACGTACTTTTTATGCAATAAAACTAGTTGCTACTATTTTATGTATTTTAAAGAAAAAATGCATTGATTTTAGGGCCAAATTAAACAAATATGTTAATATCATCTATTAATATCCCTAAACATCTCCAAGAAGAGATTTCACGGAATATTAAAGACATATTAAACAGTAAGGACAATTATATAGGGAATTCAAAACCAAAACCGTTGCACGTCATCAAGTAACCAGAGAACTTTGTTGCCAAATCTGTCAGACTGTAGTAAGTGTAAAAGAAAATTCATTTGTATTTTGACGTTAAGGTGGAGTAACGAATTATTAAAAAACTAAATAAGATATTACTTATTAAAGTTATGACCCATTTCCTTAAGAGATGATTGTGTAGCTGACTGAAATAAATTTGCTAGGTAATTATTTATTACCCTCCAGAGTACCTTAAGGAGTAACAGCGACTAAAGTGGGCTATAAAAGTTTGCCTAAGCTAGCTCAGCTTAATAAAATTTAAAAAAATTCAAATTAGTTCGGTAGATACGGAAGGCACACGTCCGTGGACGCCACTGACTGTGCGCAACCAAGTCAGATGGTCTCCAATTATTATCCTGGGTATCGCACCTACTCTCAGCACTCTATAATTTTTGATGGAAGAAAAATGAAACACAATATACTAATATGGTTTAATTTAAAAATTCGAGGTCGAAAACTGCATTAAAATGTTACCTAAAATTTGCTTGAAGTTAACTTACATTTAAGATCACATATAAATCAAATATTTCTACGGACCGTAATTTAGAACTAAATCCCAAAATGTGATATTGTACCCGGAAACACATATCTTTTATCAAATGAACATTATACTCGTATACAATACTTCTATTGTGTCAACGTCAAAGTACACGGTGACCTTCCCACAACCAATATTAACAAGAAATAGGACTATACCTACATAAACATATTATCGAAATAGCGAAAGTATACAGGTAAATACATATTCGATTTAGATTTTGAAATAAATATACCATACTATTTAAGTAGCGTCAAGATCTATGCGTACACTATGAAAATTAATTTAGGTAAAGTTAAGTAGAATTACAGTGTAAACGGTAGCCATAATCGTTATCTATATGTACATACTAGTAGTAGACATCAAGAAACATTTAAAGAGGGTATGCCTCCCTAAAGTACGCTTAAACTAATCTTCTCTGTAAAGTGGCAGTAAGTCTTCCAGTATGGTGGGTCTCTCCAGCAAATCTACGTATATAGTTGATAGATTTGAACTCGATGGAAGCAAGTCCAACGAGAGTTTGAGGTGGAGTTACAGATGAAGTTACCAAGTTACCAGGTTACAACAAAAGGGAAGTCAACACGCGGAAGGCGATGGCCTAGCCTTGAAAACAGGCCACGTGATAATGAACTGTAGACAGCCTGAACGCACTAAGCGAAAATCATGGGAGCTAAAGAATAGGGACATTATGCACCTACATCAATCAATAATGTGCTATGAAAAAGATGAAATTACTGCATTCAAAGCTGAAGAGCATTGAATTCTGCGCCGAATACCTAACTAACTACCGAAAATCTCGAGTTTTTTGCGTTTTTTGACCTCAGTCGGTACTGCTACGAGGCAGAAAACTTCAGATTCGTATTTCGTAAACAATTCCATTGAGAAACCTTCTACCAGACTCATCTTACGAGACAGGCACTTTTGAACACCATTTGACCAGGCTATTTGTAGATGTCATAAATAACATCAGTACACTGCTTTTGAAATCTTAAAAGGGAGAAAGTTAATAGACAATGACAAAGGTAATAGTGGCCCATTATTTTCACGTCTGTCTCAAAATACTCTATCAAATTTGCTACAAGCTCATTGCAGCAGCTAGTCGACTGCTTCGGCATTTTGGTATAAATAAAAATCCAATTGTAGTATCTTTTCCGATCAATCACATTATAGGGACAACCACAAGCGTTGTAAACAGTTTAAATATAAGTAAAACTATAATAATTAACAAATCGTAGGATAAAGCGTAAATATACAAATTATAGATACAGGTATTACTGTCAAGTGTCGAAGAAAGCGTGGCAACCTCACAGAATTTCGGATGGTGTTACCAATTGTACTGAACTCCCTTATTCAAATTCTTGCGATGCTGCGTTATACATTGGCATTGTTGATACTACTGTCTTCCTTTGTCACTGATGACGTACAGCGGTTTTTGTTTTGAATTCCCTATATACGGATATTTGTAACGATTATTGTTGTAAAAAATTACTAAATATTACTTCAGTTTATTAGTTCAAATTTTGAAAGTCATATTTTGACGGACGAAAGCGCAACGTTGCAACTGGCGGCAAAGTCGAAGACTGCAATTATTTCAGTTCGACAAAGCATCACCTTACCACACGATTTTGAACTATTTCGACAGAGCAAATTATTTATGTAGACTGCCGTGAATATTCATCTTTCTGCAATTATTCGAGTTCGACAAAGGACTTTCTCAGCATGTATACACACAATTGCTTCTACATATCTATCATAAACTGATAAATTTGTGTAAATGTACTTTAACATTTAATGTCCTCTTCATCAAAATCCAGTTGCAACCGCGATGGATTTTGTACTAGACGATAACGACATTTTCAACAGAAAATTTCGAAGAATGATGAATTTTTACAGTAGTCATAAAATTCTTGTTTACTAAATATACACAGTAAATAGAAATGAAAATACTATATTTCTCTGTCGAGAAATCGCTTTCCAAAATCACAAAATTAAGTCAATAAATTGGCATTCCTTGCACATATATCTACATTTTATATACGTACACATATATTGAATTGTACCGCGCGCGCGCCTCGTAGTACATAACATAATAACATAGTAACAGACACATAACATAGTAGGTACTATGTTATGTGTTAGACGTTTGGCGTTACCATTTTATTTATAATGAAAATATTCTTCATGTTAGAAAAATATATGAAATTCCTACACCCGCATGTATTATTTATATTTTTTTTGTTACTATTATGGTTAATAATGTTCTAAGGATTGATGCATTGAAACACTTACTATATGTTATGAGCTGCGTTGCTTCGTTAATATTTTAACGAATGAACACATATTTATTATTAAATAATTAAAAGATTATATTTCTTTATCTAATATATTTACCATTAAAAAAAGTGTTTCAATTTGATAATAATTATATCCAGAATAAAAATATATGGTTACATTAGGAAATAAATTACTTCGAAGAAAAACTTATTTAAATATTAAAAAAATCGCATTTATTTGAAGTATTTGTTACCATAGGTTCTTCCTTTAAATCGTATTTACTTGGATTAAATATGTACACGAATTTTATTTTTTGAAATTTAATAGGTACTATCTTTAACGATAGTAAAAATATTTGCAAATTGGGCTTTATTAATGCTTTCCTTTTTCTCGCTGTTTTTAGTCATAATAATAATAGTTCTCAAGTGGTTCAGCGGAAAAGCATTTATAACAGATCAGTTATATATTATACTAAGATCAGTATTTATTTTACTTGGCCCACTTTTTAGGTACCTATATCAAAATTGGAATACTCATATAACTGAAAATCGTCGGCATGCAGATAGATGCATGCAAGATCTTATCACGTGATCAGCAGTGTATATTTAAAGTAATAAGGGTCCTACAATGGATCCTTGAGGTATACCGCCAAAGCATTTACTGGAATCCCATAACATTTCAATTTAACTAATAACAAATTGTGATGTAGACAGTGAAAAGTTTGGTTTGTGGAAATGGTTTAACATGACACTAATAATCATCGTATTTTTTTCCACCTCGCAACATATATTTGTAAATCATATAAAATGAAACGTTTTTGTCATCATAAATTTTTATAATAGTCCTGTTAACCTTATAATCCGTTAAGATGCCATATTAAATAAATTCCTCTAATAATTTTTTAGTACACGCTTCCAAAAACGCGTACTCATTTGAGGTCCAAAAATAGCTCTTCTCCGGAAATATTCTCTTTTCAGTCCCAAAAAGTTGCCATGACTATGCTACTATACCTATGATGGAATGATAATTAAATTATGAATTTTTATTTGTAAGTCCCAAATCAATTAACGCATATAACAAGAAAATAGTTCTTATTTCTAAACTCAAAATTCCATCTGCGGGAAGTAAATTGCAATTAATTAAAAAAATTCTAGGGGATGGCCATAAAACCAAAGTTGCTAGTGGTGTAGTACCTATAGGTACAAAGGAACATAAAAATTAGGTACCTCCGTTCCGTTATACTTATCGATTATGTGGATTCCTCTAATTACAAATTGAGTAAAATGTTTTTCACAAACTACGCCTGTCGGAGTTAATTTTCTATCTTTCCGGGTATTTCTCGTTCCCATTCCTGAATTTTATTTAGAGGATTAAAACAAACATAGTTTTTCTCTGTCGGCAGAACCACTGTTGCAGTTGGCACCACATAATACTTTCCCATTGCAACAAAATTGGGAAAAACACTCCCAAAACTTTACATAAACAAGGCAGGTACTACCAAAAATGTATCTAATTTGATTTGCAACAACCAAACTTCAGAACGATGTACCCAAATAATTTAAACACATTACCCATATTTATAATACTGGCGAGATCGCAGCATTTGATTTCCTCTATATTATATCTTTCACTGCGCATTTCTCTTGAACAAGAAACTCGACTCTTAGAGTTTATTATTTATATTGTGAACGAACACAAAATCAAAACCAACAGCCAGAGACATTTTATTGTATATACTATTTTACATATTTTTAGGTCTGGTCGTTGAGTGAGAAAATTATAGAGACGCTGCGCTAATGCGAAATGCGTCTACTCTTGGTACCTACATATCGATGATCAATAGAAAACATTTATAAGGTAATATATTCATAGTTTCAGGCAAGGAAAACAGTTCTTCATGTTTGAACTTTCGTTATGTTACACCCTGTGTTTTACACTAGAGGCTTTTAGGTTCTTAGATTTGTCTATCGAGAACTGTTGTTATAACGACGGTTTGACAGAACTGTCGAATAGTTCAGAATTGCTGGACAGGTAAAGAAAACCTTCGCAAATAATAGGTTCTCGAAGGATTGACAAATTTCGGAACCAAAGAGCTGCGGTTTCCTAATATATCCCAGAACCCGAATTGGTCACGCATTTTGCCATAAGCGTTGCGTCTCTTTATAATTTCTTCACTCAACGGTCTGTTACAATATCAGGAGATTTCAGATCTCGTATATTTTCATTCGGTACATTGCTTTGCTAGGATACGTAATTTTATCACCAATAATTGGTTTTAGCTACTGCAGATATCCTTTAAGTACATTACAGTAACACAATTATTTTCAGCCACCAGGAATCAGTAATTAAAGGAATTATTACAAACAACAAATATTGAATAATATAAATTTCGTAAGAGATACTGCTTTAGATGGTTATTATATAAGGCAATTTTTAGTGACTTAGACTGATGTTAGCTGCCTGCCATTATTGTGGTTTCGACATATTCGACATATTTTTTGAAAGCCGTGATTAATCGACTTTACACTGTAGAAATATATACTTCACATTATAAGCATTTTCAAATTATTTATTATTCATGATATAGCTTTACATTATTAATAATATATCGTTTTAGGTCGCTACTTATGTCCCCGATGTGGTTCCAACTACAAATATGAGAAAACGTTAAAGCGACATTTTCGTTATGAATGTGGAGTTGAACCCATGTTCCCTTGTCCTCACTGTGCAAAGAAGTTTAAGCATAATACAAATCTTAAGAATCATCTCATTAAATTCAGATGCAAAGGTCAACAGTTGGACCAATTCCTATAAGATTGTTTATCTTTCGTGCACAATTCGATCTCAAAAGATATTTTTAATAATAATTATCTTGTTCGATGTCAGATTTTTTTTCTATGAAGTTTATATATATATATATATATATATATATATATATATATATATATATATATATATATATATATATATATATATATATATATATATATTTTTTTTTTTTGTGAAAAGTAATCTTGGGTTGGTAGCATTTCATTACATAGAAATAAGCAAATAGACGAATAAGAAGGAAAACACACTTACCAGTGCTATATCTGGACACACATACGGAAATGAACCACTATACACACGAAAACGAACCACTTAGAAGTTGTACAAGTTCTTTCACCTTTCTTGAGGATCTTCAGAGCAGTATACGATTTATTTCATTGATCATCCATACTTGAATTTAAAATATTAATACACCATCATTTGCAGTGACGTTTTATGACATTAGTTTTTGACGGAACTCATTCTTAGAATACACAAACCTAGTCTACTATTTATATTTGTTCTATTTGAACATATTATATATAAAAGCATTAGGCATACAGTTATCCAGAAGGTATATAATATGTTCAAATAGAACAAATATAAATAGTAGACTAGGTTTGTGTATTCTAAGAATGAGTTCCGTCAAAAACTAATGTCATAAAACGTCACTGCAAATGTTGTTGTTAATTTGACTATTTTAAGTCCAGCTAGGACTCATGTGGCTTTGATCGCTCACTGCTCGAAAGCCATTCAGCCTATCGGTAGTGCAAACTACTTGTAGAAAATTTTATAAGGAATCTATTAAATATATATGAAATTTTCTGTGGAGGCAACCGTTTCGTAGTTAACTGGTAAAAAACACCGCCAGGTGCGTCAGGGGTGCACTTGCACCATTGAAACTCTTGCACCATTTTGTTTCTTAAACGTCACACCCTAGCATGTATAATCCCCGAATGGAAAAAGATTATGTTTTTACCCCGGTACACCCTTTTTGAGCATCAAAACAATTGACCATCGTGTTTTTGAGTTCCTGAGCAAAATGACATTACTCCAAGTAATTTTACAGATTCAATAAATAAAAAACAATCGAGCATCGCGTTTTCGAGTTCCTGAGCCAAATAGCAACATTACACCAAGTAATTTTACAGGCTCATTGTCAATAAAATAGAATGTGGAGTTTATACCGATACCATTAAAAAGTCACAAGTTACTCATGGACATAAAAAAGGTATATTTAATAATACCGACAGTTATATGCCCATATCAATCATTCCTATTGTTTCTAAAATATTTGAAATTATCCTTACTAATAGACTCTTGCAATATTTCGAGAAGAAAAAAATATTGCTAACTGATTATTAGGGTTTCAATAACTCGGGATGGACTGTAATTTTAACAACTAAAAACTAAATGAATTTTGTACACTGCTGGCCAATAGGTTGGAATAATACCAAATTTTAATGTAATTTTGGATGCATATATCTTCTGAATAATATGGAATATCAAAATACGGTTTTGCGGATCTTTTTGGAAATTTCATTGGAATAAATGGCCTGAATATCATGTTTCTGTCATGCTCAAAAAAGGAACATACGGGGTGTAAACTATACCCCTACAAAAAAATCACAATTTCATTCTTACCGAGAATTTAGGAAAACCAAAATCGATATTTAATTTTCATACCAGGGTAGCCTATGGACCATTTCGAAAAAATTAATTAGGCTGTTTTTGATGTGAAAAAACATCTTTAGGCGCGCTCAGCACTTTTTTGTGGCTGTTGAATGAGAATGAGCCATCACGCTCGGCTATGTAACGCTCCATCGGGTAAAATCGGCTCGAGTCGACTAAGTGAGAGAGGATCAGTCGGCAGAGAGAGACAGTAGAGAGACTTTGTGGGCATTGAATGAGACTGAGCCGTCACGTTCGTCTATGTAACGCTCAGTCGAGTAAAGTCCACTATTTGTCTAACCGAGAGAGAGACTTTTTTAGATATTTAAATAAACTTATATCTGAAGTATTTATAGAATATTTTAGCTTCCATAAGCCTATTGTTTCATTCTTAGAATATAAAAGCACTGAAGAAGTTCAATCAGAGCAAAATTCCACAATATAATTAATTCACAAATATATTTTTTTATTTTGTAACTAATATTATTTTACGGGTACAGAGATGAGAATAAATATTTTTATATAACAATATAAATATTATCTTGTCGATTCACCGAACTAATGCATTAATATAACATAAACGTAATTATATTATATATTTAAAAATTGGAAAAATAGTGGAAGTTTTCACTTCCATTATGTGGTCATAAGCACACACTCATATTTTTTTTTTATTTCATAAAGGCAATCCCAGTTGAAGCCATTTACATATTCAACAAACTTTTTTTTCTATTTTGTAATTGGTGTTACATAAAATACATTCGTTTTTGATTTTAGTGGATGTATCATTCTATAATAAACAAAATTCCCTCGTGATCAGCCATATGACGTTCAACTACTTTCATATTATCAACTTAAATTTGTAAACAGATTATCTATTTTAGTATAAATAGTGCGGGTAATTCTACTATATTCAAAAACTTTTTCCTCAAAGTACGACAAAAATGTGTTTTTACATTCATTCACATCTCTGTTATTGATATTAAAATTTAAGTTAATGTCTCCAGCAACAACTACTATGTACCTATTTATTTGTAGGTATGATCTCAATTATGTTATTAAGAGCATTAAAATAGATATCTCCTATTGGAGACATATATTAGTACATAGTATAAATGAACATTTTCTTTAATTAAATCTATTAGGGCAAACTCAGCATATACATACACAAAGCCCATTAATTTTTCTGCTTTTTATGGGGAGCTCATCCCTAACAAAAAATCATACACCACCATGAATAGATGTTTTCCTCCAATAATACGATGTTAGTTTATAATTAGGCATAATAATATTTCAAATTTCCGACTCAGTTACCCGTTACCGATATTTCGGTGAGACTATCAATTTTGTTTATTGTTAAAAAATATTCCATTTCACTTTATCAGTTATACTTTGAATATTTATAAAAACAATAACTTAACTTTATAGCTATTCTGTTTTTGTTTATTATCGGTAGTATATTATGTTTCAATACTAGGTTTTAGTTCTATACGATATAAATTGAAATATCTATAGATTTAGATCTTGCCTTTCTTTAGGAGAAAGTAAATCATGTCGCCGTTTTTTAAAATTAATGACACAACGACACATGATTTTATTAACAAATATTGTCTTGGACTTACCGACTTATAAGTGACACCTTTATTGGGTTAAACGAATACATCGGAAATGCAATATTGACATTATCTCTGTTAATATAAACTTTTGGACCAAGGTAACTTTAGCAAAATTGAAAAAACCAGCAGGTTCATTACTTTGTGAACACCCTATATCAAGCATTTACAATGGTTGTTATAGTACCCAAATCACAATTGTCTTGCAATAAGGAATTTCTTGCTTTGTAATGCCGAACTTGTGTTTTAGTTCCAGGTCTAATCATCCGAGTTGCAATTTCTTTATTAGAGCAGCTATGTATGCAGTGCATGTTACAATGCGCTACGTTGTACTAAAAATTGTAAAACTAACAATTTCAATTATTTTAGGTGTATATTACTTCGTAACTGAAGAAGGTCGCTTTGGTTGTCCACAATGCGGCTGCTCTTATAAGAGAAAAGCTCACTTATCCAGACACGTTAAGTACGAATGTGGAGTCGAGAGAAAATTTCAGTGTGACTTTTGTAAATTAAAATTCAAACACCAGAATCATCTTAATGTACATATGTCTACGAAAAAGTGTCATAATATGATTATGCAAACCATGTGTAGGAAAACTGTTCGATACTAATTCCATTGTTGAGTGCTATTAAAAGTAGCTGTGTAAATATTGGATGCTGTTTTAACCCTTTCCCAAAAGCAAACAACTGCAGAGTTTCATAAAATGTTATTCTTGTAATCTTGTTTATAATTTCTTTATGAAATACTATTATGTCTAGGGTCAAACTACGATGTGTGACAGGAATCCTAACCGGACACTGCCGGGTAAGAAAGCACCAAGCACCTCTATAACATGAGACAAAGTGACATACCTATCTGCAGAAGATCTGCATAGTACACTACTAAGTTATTTTAGTTATATAGCGGTCATTCTTTTCGCCGATATGAGGCTACTACGATTTTAGATGCGGGTAGAGATGAAATTCAGCGAATTTGCCACGAGTTGTGTCTATGATTCCATTAATAACAAAATCGAAATGTCGAATATTATTTCTTAGCAAGAGTCTGTAAAAGCTATGCCGTTGTACTATTTCATCGTCCAAATTTAGTACTACCGGCTATAACAGTTGTGCCATGATTTATAACGTATATGATGCAAATAAAACAGAATTCTCTAATATTAATAATGCTATTAACTTGAAAAATTTACAGTTCAGTGTGAAAAATTTACAAGTTAGCTTGTAAGTATAAACTTTCTTGATCACCTAATACCTGCGGTGTTTTGATTAATTGACATTTACAAATGAGAACTTTAGTAGTGCTCAATTTTAAAACAATTTATTCAATTCCCTTCTATTTTTATTGTATCATGATTTACATCTTATTGCGTTTGAGTTTTTTTTAACGACTTATATAAAGAATAAATACTCCATAATTTTGTAACTTTAAAATATAATGAAACGGTTTACATCGCAAGCGGAATATGATAAAGTGTAGATTAAAACACTATGTATTATGTATTTTGTCTAAATGTTACAGTATTTACTATATGACCCAGTAAGTGTGAAAAATAAGTGTACAAAATTTCTTAGAATTGATATCCGCTTATCTCACTTATCCCTTGCCGATGAAACTCATTAAACACATAGGTAGTGTGACACGATTTTGGATAAATTTTACTATTCTGAAAACGGATATGAAAAGATCTCATAAAATGTGTAGGGTGGAAAATAAAACAACATTTTTTTAAATGGAATACCACGTATATTTTCTGGCCAAAAATCTGTCTTTAATATTATCTAAAACTGCCCTTTTCATTTTCTTGTCTATTCCTAAACTTTGCCTCTATGTTTTTAAAAGTATTATAATATATAGTTTTTAAAAGTATTATTATAGACAGAGAGCATAAAGTACATTTAAACGTATTCTGCACCTAAATGCTAATAAGATAATATGTTAAATCTTAACTGAACGCAGTGACGAAGAAATAAAATATACGCGAGAATCACTATGTAGTAGATGTTCATCCACCACGACATCACTGCAGCAGCGTATCCAACACCAATCTCATATTTTCCCAAACTTTGTTGTTATTACAAGGCCCTCTTAAATCTCTGATGACTTCTCCAAGATTTTGGTTGGTAAGTATAATTAATATATCGTTTTGGTACATCGTATGTTCGAGATTGGTTTTTCTGGAAATAACCTAACATACCTTACGAAGACTAGGTATTTTTTTACGTTAATATCTAACAGAGTTAACGAATCTCACAAAAAAACTGAATGACATTATGTCCATAAATAAACAATGCAGATATCTATTGTCTTCCTTTAACAGTGTGTGATTTGGCAATAATGCATCTTCTATTATCCTGTGAATTTACGTTATTATAAGATGTCTTGCTCGAGGCTTTCCGTTGATATGGTGTTTATTTGATTTATCATTCGTGTAACACTAGAATTTCGGTCTGGATTTTGCGGGTTATTAGTTGCAGTTTTAGTATTTGTGGTTAGTTTACAAAAAGCAAAGCATGTTGTGGTTGTGGCTAAGAAGCGTGGTAATCTTGATATTTATGTTTTTTGTTTTATACTTTATACCCATAATGTGATCAGTTTTTAGTAATATCTCACGAACAAGTGGAGTGGTTATATAACCTATTTTTTGATTCAGAAAATTAAGGATTTTTTTGACTGAAAATATATGAGGCTTTTAAAAAATATTGTATTATTTTTTACTTTTTTACTTTTTACTATTATTTTATATATTTTCACGTAAAAATTAATACAAAAGTTTTCAGAAAAAAATCAACAAAAATCGTGTCCACTACTTTTTCGAATGAGTTACAGTGGTTAAGGATAAGGGAGTGTAATACCCCAAGCGTGCAGATTCTTTTATAAATTTTAGTAAACTGCAATTAGGCCTCATTTATTAAGATACAACAGACTCTAAAAAAATATAGACGTTTCGCATAAAACCTGTCCTCTACCTGTGGTCTCTGCTCCATGACTAGTTGTTTCCTGTAAATTTATCAGTTGTAGTTTGCCCGGCTAGTGCTAGAGGTAGCTCTTGATTCCTGCATTACAGGACGCTACCTCATAAGGCATCTCTGAGTCTATTAAGTTGTAGCCACAAAAAGGACATCCATGTATTTAGATGTAGCTCGCTACTATTACGCTTAGTTGCTACTGTAATTCGTCTTTTCCATCACATATCTGCTGGTGAGAGTAAACTAGCTCGAAACCGGTCCATGTTTGGTGATGAATTGACGAATGTTTTTAACCACCAATCAGGACTTGGGCGACTGATTCCATGCAGGGTAGGCACAAGATAGATACAGTTTTCCTTCAAGCAAGTATCTTATAAGCAAGTATGCTACATACTTAAACAACGAACTAATAGAGCTTTAATAGATAATATAATATATATATATATATAATATTTATATAGAAAAAACATTATCTAATACATACTAATTGAATAACCATTCCAAAGCAATATCTACCAAGATTTCGCCTGAAATGAATTTACACATCGTGTGTTATATTTGGTATACCTAATTGGTTCTCTATATTTTATTTACTGTAATTTTTCAATTGTTTCGATATGTTTAATAAAATATATTTATTTTAGGAACATTTTATTACTTGACAGATGACGGTCGGTATGCATGCAACACGTGTGGACATTCATACAAAAGGATGCAGCATTTACGCAGACATATCAAATACGAGTGCGCCACAGCTCCTAGATATTTCGAATGCAATATGTGTTCTCGTAAATTCAAACAAAAGAATCACGTAGTGCGACACCTTGCGTCCGAAGTGTGTATGAAGAAGGGAAACATTAGTTGATAAGTGACCAAGAGTTAATTTTACATAACATGATGTTTTAATCCAGTAAATCGGTTATAAAAAATAAAATAATTTTATATGTTTTCTAATTTTGCAACTATATTTGTCATCTGGAAAACATGTATAGAGTGCTACTCACTATCGTTGATTGAAGGACTTACACCTTCAATCAACGTCACTACCTATTGTTTATGAATATATGTAAATTTTAATGATGTATGAATGATTTTAATTATGTTTTAATGATGTTTAACGATGTATACATTTTAATATTACACTATTTTATGAAATGTTAGTTTCACTTGTTTCACAGTGTATCTCGAATAATTAGTCTGCTTCAGGTGTGTTTGGTTAATAAATATTTTCATAAATGTGTGTATATCAGTTGTTTATCCGTATATTACATTTATATTCAAATTGATGGAATCAGTGAAACCTTAAGTATTAACATATTAACGAAATTCACAAATATTTAACAAATACAATAATTGAAATATGCTTTACATACGTTTTGGCAAAACCACGGGGTATATCCTCAGAACATATTCAATTTCTGTAATAGCTTGCTACGCCTTCTAGATTCTTATATGTATCAACAGACGCTATGTTTCTTATAACGGTTACAAGTCGAACACCTTTTTTGCCACATTAGGAGTACCCCAAGGCTCTAACTCGGGACCACTCCTGTTTATATTATTTGTAAATTACTTATCCCTGTCCTTAAAATCTAATCATGTTATATTTACTTGAAACATCTTGAATATATAATCTACGGCTGATTGTTTGACTTTGCAGGACCTAAACTACTGATAGTTATTTACCAAGTAATACAAGTAAATGCAGAGTATGTACGTTTACTCTCAGAAAACAACCTTTAATATTTGATTGTAATATTCACCATTAATCCACGACACCATTAACCCGTTAAACTTGGGCTATTTGCCTTGCCCGCCCTCTTGATCTGGGCGTAGGTCTAAAGCTCTTGGAATCACGTGCAAGTTTCATTGGTTTAGTAACAGGTTCAAAAATAAATAAAAATGTATGGAAGGAACATATATTATACTAGGATCATATTTTAAAACTATTTTATTTGCCAGAGTTCACATTATGGAATACAATAATTGTAGAGATATTATACAGATGTGAACAAGGATGATAAACTGTTAGGCCAGTAAAATTACATCAACAAAAAGTGTTTTGAGGAATTAATTTCCAGTAAAAGCTGGAAATCATTTTAATACCTTCATTTGATCCTAGATGCGTGTAATTTGAGTTTGTACATTCCCAGGAGGTGAGCATAACTTTTTTGCGCCAAAAAACCCCGAAATTTTTGCACTTTTTTTCAGTTATTGCTTGTAGCTGGAAACAATATCACAGGGTTATCATTCTGCGCCGAATGAACATCTAAAACTTTCAATTCGGTTCAGTGGTATAGCTGAAATCAATAGTTAGAAACCGGGGAAATTTTTAAATAACTACAAACAATTTTATTCTTAAGTTTAATTATGATAATACGTACTTATTTCAAGTATTACACCAACATCAAGAAATTTTTAATTTATTTGCAATATAGAAGAGGTTGTGCGAAAATACCCAAAAGGAATCATATTTTCTGGAATCAAAGGAAATATAATGTGTGTACCATTAAGTATTATTTTTTATTTGTATATAATATTGCTCTATCTATATATAATACTGTTCGTTTTAGAATTACTTCAGTGTCCGAAATGCTACCGAGGTTACAAACATAAAAGTTCACTCTGTAAACATTTGAAATGGGAATGTGGCATAACTTCTAAATTTTGCTGCTACCTGTGTACGTATAATACTAAGCAAAAGCCCAATTTCATACGCCATATGGAGACGAGGCACAAGATACCCAACCCAAACAAAATATAGTACACGCTCAAGTAAGTTCACTAGATTTTATACAGAAGAATGGAACAAATAACAAATATATTCTCCATATTTTTTAAATATACAATGGTGGAAACTAAAATAATCTTTGTTACTCGACGAATAAATAAATTGTTACAAATTGTGAATTCGATGTGAACATTGGTTGCCCTGTACATAATAAAATTGGCTGCCCTCCCTCTGAACAACGTTTAGGGGGAGGGGGAGTGCACGACAGTAGCAAGCCCACACAAAAGGGTCATTCTATTGAGATCTATCAAGTTCTGGAAAAATTTGCTATTGATGAGTTGCTGTCAAATATCTGAGACAATGCTTAATTTTTCTTGTTTTTTACGAAAGACCATAAAACATAGTAATAGAAGAACTAATTTTGTAAATCTAAATCCTATGTTACTAAAAAAATAACCAAAGTATTTTTTTACGGCCCTAGATGTGAACATGCGATTATCAATTATGGTATTGGTTATGAAAACCGAAGATCTACATATATAATATAATTAGTATTATATAAGTCTCAACTATGTATGTCATATTATATGTTGAATATTGGTGAGATCTCATAAAGAAGGGCCCGCAGAATATCTAAATACATTTTCTGTAATTTAGTCTGGTGGCTTGTGTATCGGCGTGGCCATTTTACTGAAGGAAGCGTGGAAAGTGGCTAGATATCAGATAAACTTTTCAAATCCATTCCATAGGCGTACTGCGGGAGAGGGGGTGGATAAGTATATAAAAAATAATATCGGGTACTCATAGTACTCATACTATTATTATCTATTCGATAGGAAAAGTATATACTGTTATAATTACCTCTTAAAGCATAAAAAAAGTCAGGGGCGTACTAAAATATATAATTTGGCAAGATTGGTAAAAAAATTAAATAATAAAAAGACACATGAAAATACTAGTAGATATCTATTTTTTCGGAAAAGTATGTAATGTAATTGCCTCTTAAAATCAAAAAGTCAGAGGCGCACTAATAATGAAATGACAAGTACATTGTGAAAAAGCACACCGAATCAAAAATACATTTATTCATCATCTTAATTTAAAAAAAAGAATAATGAAAGACTTCAAGTCATTTATTGTTGACACAATTTTCTCCTTCGCTCGCGCACAACTCAGTGCAGATGACATCGTTAAAAAGTACACTTACATGGAGGCGTATGTCTTTTCTTGAAAGTACATTTGGTTACTTGAAAAATCTCCAGTGGTACATTTAATGTGTTTTTGGATAACACTGGTAAGTATCTAAAAATAAAGAATTAAACATAAGAAATATCTATATAATAATAATACGTTTATTTGTAAAGACGCTTGGCTCCAAACAATAGTTTAGTAATTGTCTCGTTTCAAATGAGGCCTAAGTGATGCTTTTGTAGGAGGAAGTAAATCATTTGTTATCTGTTTCTTCGAAAACATGTTCCAACATAATGTTTCGATGCTTGTAATTTGGTTTTTGGGGGCGAAACTTGACAAACACATTTCTCCAATTAGGTGAAATTTTCTTCATTAATGGCATTTTCGTTTGTTAAATTTGCGAGTACAATCTTCATCGGTGTTGAGAAAAGCACTCCAAAACGCCAGCAGAACCGGATATTGCATGTATTCCTGCACTTACTTGACTTGGTTTAAATCATATTGCGATATGTATTAACCATAACTGAAATATATATTTTCGGGATAAAAACAATTCAGCTATTTTAAAAATATCACAATTTTTAAAATGAATTTGAAACATAATTTCTATTTTCATTGCTGCACTTACTTGACTTGGTTTAAATCATATTGCGATATGTATTAACCATAACTGAAATATATATTTTCGGGATAAAGACAATTCAGCTATTTTAAAAATTTCACAATTTTTAAAATGAATTTGAAACATAATTTCTATTTTCATTGCGATTTTGACTTAGTAAAAATAGGAAAAATGACGTAGTACGCCTATGACTTGATGTTAGAAGTTCTATCTGGACATATATATTCTTCAATATATTATAAACAATTTAAGATACAATATACACTTCCTTCGCCCAAATGGCCACGACATGGATTTTTTGAACATTAGACACCAGACTAATTCTACAAACTACTGAAATATCGTCATTTGTTTTGTTTATCATCATTGAATCCGTATTATGGCGTATATGACCAACCTGTAATAGTATATTGTGTTTAGAACTAATAGTGTCCTTACGTTTGTGCATGGAAATTGCGTAGAAAGCAGAAATGATGCAAAAACGAAAAGGCCACTTTCATCTCGAAATATACATTTCTACTATTTTCTCGACTACTGAGAATATGTTTGGCCAATATTTCATATCACTCAATTTTATTACAAATAACAACTAACAAATATATAGTATTTTTTTACCAACAACCAACAACCTGGTTTGCATATTTTCCGTTGTTGTATCTAAAAAAAATAAATGTGCGTTGGTTTGTTATTAAAATAACAGTGAAATCTATTCTCAGTCGTCGAAAAAAGTATATTAGGATATGTTAATGTTACTTCTTTTTTGTAGATGTCAATGATATGGAGTAAGCTTATAAAATGAGTATACCTATATGATGCGTATGCTATATAATTGAATGGTAAATATTGATTATTTCCCTTTTTGTTAGAATGGTTTTACCTAAAAAAGAAAAAATATATTGACTATAGAAAAATCAAGAGGATTACAATTATAACTACGTTGGGGACTGGAATAATTTTGTTTATCTACTTGATGCCATTTATAGAAATTTATAATTTATATATTTTTTTCTTTAGTCTTGTAGCCGATTGGAGATTAGATGCGTGATGGTATATCTAGTACATAGGGCGTGCATAGGGCATCTAGTACAATCAGCGTTCATGAATAACAAGCATAGAAAAGAATGTGCAAAAACATATTAATATTTTTAAATGATTCTCGCTTGAAGAATTATGCAAACTTCAAAATTAACAAGGCATTACTAGAAAAATAAGGAGATGCTTTGCTAGTAGGCAAAGTTTCCGGTTCTTCTGTTAGTTACAAAATAATTCAGGTACATGATAGCTCATATAGGATTCTTATATTTTATAAATTTTCATATATGGGATACGCTGAAAGTGATTCATTACCAGCCAAGTGCTAAAATAGACAACCGATGATTGTAACGCCGAGATCGACTATAGCAAAAGGCTAATTGGTAGATATTGACTTTCTATGGAATTTAACGTTTAGTGACCTTAAATTTAAATAGTATGATAATAGCGATTAGCACTAAAATGTCCAATAGTGGAGCGAAATCGATCAAGAAAAGTCGTTTATTTTTTTTTACGTGGAACCAGATGAAACTGTAGATTTTGTAGAGGTGTAACAGGTTATTTGGGACCTGTAATGGGCAATTAGGATATTTTTCTGTGGTATAGATATTTTTTATTTCGACAAAACTTCAACAACTCTTCAAATTCACATCCATATCTTCAAATCTAATTACGCTATCGATCTGATTTTTTTTTAAATTCAAGTACACACCCAGGCGCTTACAACGATGTTTGCTTCTGTTGACGATTGTTTATTATTTTCATTAAATAACAATTAAATCATTACTTCGCTAAGAATGCACTTGTATTTTGACTAAGCGACAAACTTGTTTATTTTTGCAAATTTTCATATACACTGCTGGCCAATAGGTTGGAATAATTCAAATTTTTAGGGTAAGTTTCGATACATATATCTTCTGAACGATATGGAATATCAAAATACGGATTTCAGGACGTTTTTGGAAATTTCATCGACAAAAACTGGTCTGAATATCAATTTTCCATTATGCTCAAAAAAGGAATATACGGGGGTGTAAACTAAACCCCTAAAAAAATCAAAATTTCATTCTTACCGAGAATTTAGGAAAACCAAAATCGAGTTAAATTTTTTATACCGGGGTAATCTATGGACCAATTCGAAAAAACAAATTTGGCCGATTTTTGATATCTCGCTTATTTTTGAATATACGGCGTTTTTATTGAAATTAGGACAATTTTTTGGAAATGTATCTCTTACTTTTTAAAAACAAAGTAAGTAATGGATTTTTTTCTTATTTTCAAGTAAGCTTACATGCCTCTAGCTGCCTCAGTAGCTAGAATTGACATTTCTTATACAGGGTGCCTGCGAAAACATTTAATAAGCATGTGTCACGAAAAATCTGTATATTTAAATAAACTGTGTGCAGAACCCTGTATGATTAAAATGAACGATAATTTTAAAATTTTAAAACTGTGAAGGGAAACCTTAGAAAAATATCTCGAAACGGTTTTTTATTTTTCTTGATCGGATGAGTATTATCATAATTTACAGTTTCGTTGTAATTACACGGTAAATCCCTATATAAAACATTTAAAAAACTTGCGGTAGTAACGATTAGCTGGTGGGCTAAGTATTGTTATATTGGTGGGCTAAGTATTCGAGATATTTTTATTATTCGAGATATTAGAGCCAATTTCAGAGGCAAAGACGTGTTTAAGCGAATAGTTCTGCTGTGGATTTTCAGTATTTTATTGACAGTGAATTTGTTGTTTTTTGAGATTCAATTTAATGAAGCAGCCATGGCAAATACAGAATAAGCTAAGGGCTATACTAGTTTTGTTTACTATGTGGTATGTAAGTTAGAGTCTGTAATCAGATGAGCGGTGTTAACCTTTAAATTTAGGTAAATTTAATTTCATATTTCTCTTACATGTTTTGACCGTTGGAATGTAAGTAACTATTACATTTCAAAACACTGTTACTATTACTTTTAGGTGCGAGGTTCAGAACCAAGATGTTGGGAAAAAATATTTTTGAGCGATATTGCCCAAAGTTGGAAGTGTTACGGAGAGCGGTCGAGGAGGAAAAATTAGTATGTCTAAAAGACTCATGAACCGGATCTAATCGTCTAATCTTTTGCCCGATTTAAACCGATGTTAATCTACCTAACGTCTGGCCTGTATGATGTATTTATAAAATTTTAACATAAATATTACTAAATAATATGCATATTTAGTACAGCCTAGTAATTAATATAAGTAAAGTTATCAAAATCATTAAATCCTGATAATAAAAATTAGGGAGTAAGGGAGAATTATTGGTCGTTCTTGAGAAAAGATTCCCAAAGAACTCTCGAAGATGACCCTTTCTGTACCTAAGTTTATAAAACAAACTGTCAACGTTTTTATCTGCTGACACATTATTATAATAAGAACTGGCCCTGTATATACGCAGGTTGTCTCAAGTAGAGTTAATATAAACGTACTGCCCGATATTATACAAAATATTGAAAATTGTCACTACATTTCGCAGATGTATTATTGACATTATTGACTAGCTTACAGAATTAGGATAGCTCCTTCATGATTATCTTTGGCAGCGATCGAAAACCTATATAGTCATTTAAATGGGGAGCGCAATAGCGCCGAATATAAATTTGGAATCCAGTCTTAAATTCGTATGAAATCTCCAAAGGAAATACCACTCAAAGGGGATATAAATTTTATAGTGTTTTTTAAGTGCACAAATGGAGTGTGTTGTATAAACTCATACGAATACACGATACATTAAACGTTCTAAATTATCTTCTGGCTGTTTATTCTCGCTACTGACTCGGAGGAAAGAAGGCTATCTGCAGTAAAGATATTACAATTCCTTTGTCTATATCATCATATATGCAAGCCCATATTATAGGTTACCCATTTTAACCGGAAAAGTATGTCTTTGAAATTATTGCCAGTAATATACAAACATTAATAGCCGTTAATTTAGAAGGTAGGAAGAGTATGCCAGTCACTCTCTATATACAGAAGAACTAAAATACAAATCAAATTATTGTGACCTTTAGAACGAGAACATATTGCATCGAACATATGAAACATCGTTCTTCTTATAATTTTATAAATGTGTTTTCATTTTCTTATTTTCAGGTATTACATTTGCGATTTTCGAAAAAAAATATATTAATAAATCAGCAGATTGATTAGGAGCAATAATTTATTATTTAATATTTTTATGTCTGGTGCCAAATGCACAATAAAAAAGACAATTAATAGTTATTTATGCAACAAGGGCAATAAACACTTTTTGAACGAGTTGCATACAATATTTCAGCGTTCGTGCAAAATCCAAAAAATATTTAATTTAGGTAGCATTAATGTCATGACATTAGGTCACATGTCATGATCTTTATGTCAAAATAGTGTAGTAGAATGATAGAAGAGTGCAATAAAATTTTTATTGCACTAGTGCAATAAACAAACAGCTTTTGCATTAAATATAGTTATAAGTGCAATAAGTTTTTGCATGAACATAGAAAAATATAGTGATTATTAGATAAAATGGCATATTTAGACAAAATACACAATGCAATGTCTAAAAATAAAACAAATATATACAAAATTAATATCAATGAGGTTGACATACCATAGTTTAGGAAGCCCAGAATTCATGGCTTGTAGAAGGATATCTTGTTTTGACTTAACTTCTTTGTATAAGGACAACACAATGTTATTCTAATCTTACAATTTCTTAATATATACATTGTCTTTACTATAATTGAAATTTTCTTCAAAAAATTAATAAATTACATCATTTAGTTAAATAAATTAAAAATAAAAATAAATATTTTAATTTTAGTAAATGTTTGATTTTTTATGCCTCGAATTTTTCACTTAGATAAAAATTCTAGTGTAGACTGAAATACTGTATGATATGCTGGGTCAAAGAAATATACTGGATACTACCAGTACTTGTTACTAGTAATAAATTCGCATAATGTGCGTTAAAAGTATAGCTTTATCGACAGGGCACAAGTAACCAGTAACAATTAACAGGTAACAATTGACCAGTGTTAAAAAGGATTTGCAATTTGCATTAGTATATTTTTGCCTTATGGAAATTTCAACTGTGAATGAATTTCAAAAACAAAAATATTTGAAGCCTTACGGAAGAACATCCATCAGGGAGCCATCAGGATGAACGGCTGAATTAGATTCACGAAAAAAACTGATCGTGGCGGCTGCGGAATGGGGTATGTTGTTCTCCTGGTGGAAAATATGGTATTCCATTATCTGGTTATAAGACACTAAGTAAGGATGAGCTATCTAGCACCATGATGTAGTTACCTATATATCGGGTATATAAGAAATAAAAAAACACATGCGCCGATTTCAAAACCGCTAGTCCGTTGAACAACTGCAGGGTCGAGTATCGGACCGTATCACATATTTATAGTAATTGGTATTTGTTCTCAATTACGTTAAATACACTCAAAATTACACACTTCTTTATTCACAACACTTTAGTGTCCTGTACTTATTTTTTTTGTAACAATATTAAACGAGATACATGGCTGGGAAGTCGTTTATAAAACTCGAGGTATGTGTATTTAATTTAGATATAGATGAATTTTTTGAACTCTTATCATATTACAAATTTTTTATATCTACCAGCTGCGTCTGGTGTTGATGATACTATTACCTATAGATATTGTAAAGTATAGATATATCAAAAACTGGAGATACCTATATATACATATATAAACGCATATTGTTTTTTGGTATTTCTAAATGTATTAAAATTACTGAATTATTAAATTCACTGAATATATTATTTGCATAATTATAAAGGGAACATTATACTCATAATTATTTGAATTACATTACATTATTGATTTAGTGAAATTTTAAAATGTTTGATATACTTTTAAAGAAATAATACATTTTGTTTAATAGTCTAGTAATAGTAATAGACAGGTATAGATTTAGTTATATAAACATCATATTATTATCATAGATGCATTTATTACACACGTAAAAAATATTTCAAATTTAATAAAACAGTATTGTAAAAATTTTCAGGTTTACGTCCAAATATTTTCCGATGCAGCCGTTGTGGAAAGAACTACAAATATAAAAGTTCCCTCTACAAGCACTTAAAATGGGAATGCGGTGTAGAGTCACAATTTAAATGTGCTATATGCGATCATTCCTGCAAGCAGAAAATACATTTTATATATCATATGGACCGTAAGCATAATGTGCCTAAGGATCAGCTTATATTTAACTAGAAATATATCATTTAAACGTACTTACAATATACAGTTTAACGTTGGTACTGTTTTCCCATATTTAAAATAAATACGAATGTACTCAGTTCCCCAATTAGCGAACGTAGCTTTGTGATAGATTTTGAGTTTACATACCTACCGGACGTAAAGAAAATCATGGAACATTTTACAATTTTATGAAATATGGTAATATTTTTGTTTGTCGTCACAGTCACACCAAGGTAATATTTTGGGCTCATCATTGTATTGCAGTATAAGCATTATATAATCATCCTAGGGTAAGAGGATGATTATATAATGCTTATTTTTGTCTATTCTATTATATTATGCCTAAGTAAGGTCGCAGCTGGCTAAGATCGGGTGGATAGATGGTTTAAAATGAAATTTACAACGATGGGCTCACAATAATATAATTCCGCCCTCTCTCATGCACAAGTCTCTAACTTTTGGGCTAACCATTGCGATTAGAATGAGGGCGTAGAGATATTATTATTATTAGTAATATTATTAAATTACAAGCATATTTATAAAAATGTTCTCAAAATATTTTTGTAAAATGCAGCAGTGTTAGCTTAACGCTAGTTTTGGCTATAAGTGTATTTATTGTTAAATTAGTCTTGTTGGTAATAGTGATTTTATAAATAAAAATAATTTGGAAAATATATATAGTTTTCCCTTCGTAT
>CAXKVY010015187.1:0-17526 GCA_964058915.1 Tetropium fuscum
GCTGCTAATGTGTATTTATCATTAATCAAAAAAATAATAATACCATGTGCAACTGATTTTTTATAGTTACTATTAAAGTGCGAGTTGCCGTAATTTTGGGATTTTAAAGCAACTGCTCTGTTCATTTATTCCAGCTTCTACTTTCAGCCAACTAACAGAGATAGTTGCCACAGTTTACCCAGAGCTTGAACTAAACAGTTTTCGGTCGATTTTACAAGCCTCGGCCACCTTCGGCTTGTGTCGGTTGACTACGCATGATCAAACCAACTGTTGCAAACCGTTACATTGAGGACCGTTACCGCCCACCGTTACATTGAGGAAATCCTCCAAGAAATTGTTGTTCCATTTGCTCCTTTCATTGGGAACCAATTTACATTAATGCATGATAATGCTAGACCTCACGTTGCACGGGTAGTGAGCGAATATCTGGATGAGGTTGGACTTCCAAGATTGGACTGGCCCGCATGTAGCCCGGACCTCAACCCAATCGAACATCTTTGGGATGTTCTTAAAAGAGCACTCCGTCGCCGTCCTGTGCAACCACTAACCTTGCAAGACGGCTGGCGCTGACAGAAGAATATCAGGCTATTCCTCAAGACAGAATAAGTAATCTTATTAATTCGATGCCACGAAGAATGCAAGCTGTCATTGCTGCGAGAGGAGGACATACACGTTATTAAAATTTGTCTTTGTTAATTAATTTTGTGATATACCTAGTGGATGTTTTTGTTAATAAAAATAAGCTTGAAATCAGCGTTTCATTTAAAATTTTGCTGCTCGCAGAAGAAATGAGATAATGGGATGAATCAAAAAACAAAATGTTTACAATACGTCTAAGATGGCAGCAAACAGTTTGTAAACAAAATTGTTCGCCTCAATTTTTCCACAGGGTGTTTTGAGTTTACGACAAAAAACAACACTTTGATTTACCCCTGTATAATATTGCCTGGACGAAAAATATGACTTATTACAATAATTAAAAAGACACACAATGAACTGATCTACAGACTGGTAAAAAATTTATGAAAATCAGATGAAAAATAAAAAAGTTATAAAACATCAAAATTGGGCAAAATTTTAGGGTGACGGAATTTTGTGCCGGGGAGTGTATATATATATATATATATATATATATATATATATATATATATATATATATATATATATATATATATGTATATATATATATATATATATATATATATATATATATATATATATATATAAGAAAAGGAGTGTAAACTTGCCTTTTAGTAACCTAGTCTTATTACGGTTTTATAAAATTACTGTAGTCTCTTGATATATAATAAAGTGATATAAATATTTCTATCACCCATTTTATAATAATTATATAGCAGTGTTGTTAATTACCTTTATAAAAACTATGAGTAATGAGTGTTTACTAATTACATTATAAAACTTCTAGTGATCTTGTATAACAACTATTTTTTTTAATAAAACTCCGTTTCCGGCAGTCAGAAAATGCCCGTTATAAAACTTTATATTGAACGTTTTATATTTATAGTGTCATTCCAGCTATACAAAAGTATACAGCAGATAAAAATAAGTATTTGAAAAACTGTCAAATTCCGATTTGGGGGCTCAATTTTTTAATAAGCCCCCAACTCTCCGATGAAAAATCAATTTGTTTTTTTTATTATTTTCGAAACTACGATTCACGTTATCTCGCGAACTAATTTCTGAGCTTCTCAGTCGTTTTGTAAAGTCAAAATCCGTCGAGATATGCATTAAAAAACGTTTTCCCATGCTTTTAATTGATCATTCCCACCTCCCCACCTTTGATTCCGTCTGCACAAACCATGCCAATGTGATGGGAGGACCCGATTTGACAGATTGCAAACATATCTACTCCACTATATGGTTTTTTTAAAAAATTTCACTTTCTTGTGAAAATGTAACATTTTACTAAAACCATTTTACATATTTTTTCTGCAAAAAATATTATAGTAATACTCTGAAAGGGTTTTAAAGCTGACATATGTATAAGGCAAACAAACTTTATAAAACTCAAAATTTTTTACCAGAGAATTTTAAAGTATATAAAATACAATTAACATTGTCATCCACTGCGACGACACAACATGCGATACGATGCGACATCGCACGACGAATCGCAACTAATTTTCTAATTTTAAAATTATCCACTCTCGCAAAATGTTTACGTCTATTTAAAAACTCCATTTCGTATTTATCTGAAATGAGCTCATTAAATATTTGATAGGCTTGAATAGAAACTTCAAAGAATAATTCCGATGGTTGTTTTAAAGCACCTCTTGTTAAATTTTAATATATTCGGTAACCTCAACAGAGTCGTTTTCAGAAGAGTTGGTAAATTGTATAAAAAAATCTGAATTTGTAGTAATGTATATTAAACAATTTTCCCAGCCATTAACAAATTTAATAACAGAATGTGAAAGATACCCGGAAATATAAAATAGTGATGATAATACTGAAGACTATAGTTTAATGTCAGACAAATTATGAATTGTTTCTGAAAATAAATCGATATTTTCAGACGTCAAACGAAGAATCATCTTTATCGTCTTTGTCATTAAATGAAAACTCTTTTAAGGAAAATGTACCAAACTTGGTCGACTTTACTATAAGAAGACTTTAAAACTTTTAATTTTTTTCTTGATTCAAGGCCTTGTGTTACGGAAATATAGAAATGTGACCCGCTTAGTTGCCTATATTTTCCAAAACGTCCCTCCAATTTGTCGGTTTGGAACTTACCTTAGTTAACTTAGAATAACAGAAATTTCACATGGTTCAAACAAGTACTGAGCAAGATTAATTGATGTTTTTGTAGTATGCTTTAAAAAAATGTACAGCAGTTAATTTACCAGTGTGATCGTTTCTTAAACCAAATTGTAACTCTTCCCATGAGCAAAGAAAATCATAAAATTTTAATAAAAACTGAATATTTGTATCATTAGATTCCCTTATTGGGTCCCTAAAAGGATCACGTTGGTGATATCCTGATTTGGGTGAACGCACATTTACTATTTTCCACCAACGTAGATTGATTGTTAAAAATTCAGCTGTACTCAAATTATTAATTTCATTACATTGATTTAGAGCCGCAATATTTTTTTCCTCAAATCACCTGACAGCAAGCTGTACGTTTCGTCGTTCGAGTAAGGATGGATTTAAAACTTTTTGAGAGAGCAGGAGCCATTTTAACAATTTGATTACTTTCCTGGCAGTATAATAATAGTCTCATCCTGATTTGCTAACTCTTGTCGCCTTTCGTCTGGGTGTTTTCGCTTAACAGGTGATTTTTTTGTCATATAGGACGGTTATATCGGAAATATTGAAGTAATAGCATTTTTGGTTTCTAGGAACCTCCAAGTTTCTAGGAACCCTCGTCCCTAGACATTCTATCTATTTTTATAATACACGAGTGAAAAATGCCTAATACAGACTACTGAATATTTTCTAGGACGACTCTATGAATGGCTTTAATCCATATTTGTATAATTTCCTCACCTTTTGGACAATAAAACATGGACATATAAGTATTGGTACTATCGTTATTGCTTGAGCACTTAGGCACGCAACATTTAGAAGTCATAATGAAAAAATTAAGATTTTACTTTTTAAAACACCTGGGTATTATTTTGTTTGCATTTTTTTCTAGAAAATATCCAATATCTTTATGGCATTTTATTGTAAATTGACACATACCTTAAGTAGTGAAGTATATTTTTAACTAACTCGTTTTTTATAACACAATTTTTTTAAATTTACACAGAACATTTAACATTTACACAGAAACACTTCCACTACCGGCATCGGCCATTTGACAGATAACGAGTCACGCCACACAACAAAAACAAACCACATTCCGATGACTATTTTACTGACTTTACGAATTGTCACCAAGAACTAAATAAATTTGAGAAGTCTTACACATTCAATTATTATTTTAACTTTATTACATCTTTGAAATAGAGCTAGCTCTTCACTAAGGAAAAGCAGGGAAAAATTTATAACGGTTTACGAGTATAATCAACAAGCACTACAAGCAGCGGACGACGCATTAACTAATTACTCTGTTGTATGTGGGATTCATGGAATTCACGTCCGTTCTTACTTTTCTATCTCACTTACACATCCTGTATATCTATCCTATCATATCGAGAAATACGTAGGGAATGATTTTTAGAATCCTGGGATACGGTACTACATAGATGACTTGATGTAAAATACAGTAAAATCACCAGCCCTCGTGTGACGTCACTGTCGTCATATTTTTTATTTTCCCGGCCTCTACCTTACAGAAGTTCCGGTTACGCATATATTTTTTATATATATATATTATATTTTGTTAGATGTTTTTATTTTTATAACAGCTTATTTAACTAGATATTTGACAATACTTATGAATAATGAATTTAACAATACTTATGAATATGATAAATTCCACAGTTAAAATTCAGTTATAAATATCTTCTTGACATTAATATGTAAATACATATTTTATCGGAGCTACCCTTAAATGGGCCAGGACCTATTTGAGCACCTATTTGAACGAACCGTAAGGCCGGCGCAGAGTAGGATTGATAATATACATTTTGTGGAGGTATAATTCAGTCAGAAGAGATAGAATTTAATCATGATAAATTGATTCAATTCGGCTATGCAGTTTAGGCACACAATCTGTGTTTCAGGGATATATCCGCTCCACGAAGTCCTGTTACTTCAAGCGAACGCGAACGGTGGGAAAATGACTGTTTAATGCGCCACTTAAAACACACTAAATCAATTTAAATGTCATTTATTTGTTAAAATAAACAGTATGTATTTATAATTTTTTTATTTAATTCCAATGTCTCTATTATTCATTGACTTCTTCAGTACACCACTGACCGCATTGCCAATTTGTCTTTCAGGGAACATATTCACGTATACGCCTACTCGATTTGTTCTCATTAAATACTTTTTCAGTGTATGTAGATACATCAGTATTTGAGTGCTCGTAAATCAGGGACAGCGAAATTGATAATACAATTTTACTGTAAGTATATTTTATATTTATGTATTAGCCTATAGTAATATAATAGGTACATGTCTTAGGTACGTAAATATAAATAAGAGTAAGTATCTAAGGTATAAAATTCGAAGTGTGTGGTGTGTGAGATTTAATCATCCTTAAATCTCACACATCACACACCTCAGTTTTCTTTCGTGATTGCACTAATTTCATATCTGATTTAATGACATTTTGGTAATATCAATCAAGTCTTATTCATAGCCGACATAATTTCATTAAATCCATATGTAATTTCAAGATTTATGTTATTCAAGAATTCCTCCACAATTTTGTTTGTGATTTCATTAATTTTTATAGAAGTTGTAAAATCTTGACGGGACCAATTTTAGTAGCTTTTGTAGGCGTTCATACTTTTTTGAAGATATCGGCTGGGGTCGTTTCGCACACAAGGGAGATAATTAGGTGTGTCAATAGTTTGCTATGAAATGCAAAGGGTGTTCATAAATAATTTCTTGCAAATTAGTACTTTCCGACTCTTTAATTCGAAATAATATTTGTTCATGAACTTGCTGACCTCTCCTTTCGCCAGTTCATTCCATATTCCTCTGTAACGGCAATTGTTCCACATTTGATGCAATAAATTGACGCCTAGTCTCTAATAAATTTTTTGTACTCCAAAACGGACTATGAATAAGTCGTATTTTTTCCTCAGATATTTTGGATCTTTATTTTAGTTTGCAACTATTACGACACGGCGACTTAATTGTTTTTGCAACAATTACTCTTTTTGGGGGTATTGTACTGTTCTTCAAAATGTATTTTGGTTTTTTGTATGTTTTTGTTCCATATTTTAGGATGTGCTCTGGGTATTCTAGATTTTCACTCTTCAGTATCACTGTTAGAAGTAGAAGAACCGTTATCAGCTTCTTCTACAATATTAAAGGAAGGGTCAGCAATGTCATCATCACTATCGAAATCGGATGGCGTGGGAATTACATGTACCGATTCTTCTACTTCTTTAGCGGAATTTTCAGTTATTTGCAGTAATATGTTTGAGCTTCTCTTTATGCTCGTTAATACAAGACTGATGTCTGATGGATTTTTATTAACATTATTTTGTGAATGAGATTTTTACTGTTATATTATGATATTATTGTTGTTAAGATTCTGATTAAAGGATGCTGAAGATAAAACCAACAAAGCAGGAGCTTGACAAGCTGGATTAATCTGTTCTGAAAATTCAAAATTACTTCCATAGTATGTTGAAAATAATATATGTATGTATGTACCTATATAATGTTTATAAAGATATAATTGGCAAAACTCTCAGAAATAATTCATTCGAGTAAAAATTAACTATTTTCTTAAGAAAAAGAAAAATGTGCAAAAATTAAATATGCTAAGTCTGTTCTGATTGATGAGTAGTTCTTAGTGATGATGAGTAGAATATTCTAAGTCCAAAACCAACTTGAAACATATCTTGTACGGAGGGTAATACTTATTTGTTTAATAACTGAAACACATCTGAACTGGTAAGATAAGAGTAATATGTGTAATAAAATTTTATATATTATAGTATAAAAAACAAAACACACCTTGTTTTTCTCCCGTCGTATTCTCCAATTCTACTTGGCAGCCTTCCTTTGTTTTCAAAATCACAGTAAAACACTATGTTTAAAACTTAGCTTCCTTGACGTTCTGCACACATCAAAGGATGAACGCGATATGGACTTGGCATATTCACAAGTATCAACAAGTCAAATATAAATAAGGTTAACAGGACGTGGCATAGTTTGATCCTTGCATCAACATGGACAGGGCATAATATAAAATATCTAATTTCATAACAGAATATATATATACATATATATATATATATATATATATATATATATATATATATATATATATATATATATATATATATATATATATATATATATATATATATATATATTAGCTTTGAAATTCTTTGCTATTCATATTTGTTTTGTGAAAAGTAATCTTGGGTTTGTAGCATTTCATTACATAGAAAAATAAGCAAATAGACGAATAAGAAGGAAGACACACTTACCAGTGCTATATCTGGACATACATACGGAAACGAACCACTATACACACTGAAACGAACCACTTAGAAGTTGTACAAGTTCTTTCACCTTTCGTGAGGATCTTCAGAGCAGTATACGATTTATTTCATTGATCATTTATACTTGAATTTAAAATATTAATACTCCAACACTTGCAGTGACGTTTTATGACATTAGTTTTTGACGGAATATATATATATATATATATATATATATATATATATATATATATATATATATATATATATATATATATATATATATATATATATATATATATATATATATATATACATATATATTTATATATATATATATATATATATATATATATATATATATATATATATATATATATATATATATATATATATATATATATATATATTGAGATAAACGAATATCTGGAGCCTAAATAAATAGTTCAAACCTAGTAAATATACCAAATTATGAATAAATATAAAATTTATGATCAATCTATATCGTACCAACTATGGTAACAATGCATTCATGTACGTATCGCTATAGATAGCATATACTATTTGAAACGCCAACCGACTACGCATCTGTTGGCAGTATCTAATCGCTTTATATCTAAGTTATTTATCGGCGCAAAATTCTATATTTAGCATAATTGCAATAGACAAGTCGCAACAAAATTCATCAAGCATACATAAACTATGTTTATATTAAAATATTAATGCGAAAGCATCGTCATAAAAACGGGCTTCGAGAACATACTCGAAGAACTCTCGAAGAAAAACTACAGTGTAGGATTGACGCTTATTTGAAATTTCGAAATTAGTCAACAAAAGGTGAATGTGTTAAGTGAATACAGCTTAAGTTAAAATTAAACCATATAGATTATAAATTATAGCATTTAAACGTAAATCTAGCCATTCATCTGATTGGTCAGATTATGTAACAACAAAAATCCAGAAGTTTCCATTATAAGAAATTTTATAGTTATAAGTAAATGCAATTCAATAAAATAGTGCGACGTCAGTGGAATCCCAAAGGGAAACGTTTTAAAGTTAATTTCAACTACGGTACCTATTAAGTGATTTTTGTCGAAAATACGACATAAGAAGTGTAGCGTCTCCAGACAGCATTACTGGTAATATAGACGAGTGTGGCAAGCAGACCAAGAAAAGGAGTATTAAATTACAAAGCAGTGAATAAAGAATCTGACGATTTTCAATTTGATAATATCCAAATCAAAATAAATCAACAAGCGTAGCACCGAGTATAGCAGTATTCCAGAGTACGGCAGTTTCCTGTAGATGGCAGCAGGCGTGTAAAAGAAGTTAGCCTCATTCTAAAAGTCTAGCAACGTTCCAGTAGAGGGCAGCAGCAGACTCTAGCATCAGTGTAAACAAACCAGATTTGTGTAAATAGTGACTAGTGTTGTGATTCGAAAGCAAAAAGGATTAATATAAATATAAATAAATATAAAACTTTACAAGGTAATGACCATCTAAAACACATTTAATTTTAAGTAAACATTGTTCCAGAGGCTTAGTCCCATGTTATTAGAATAAGTTACGTAGGTTTTGGCGTAGGATAGTTATAAGGTTTAAAAAATTTCATTTTTATTTTGGGTTATAATTCACATTAAAATTTCTACTTGCATTTACACTATAACTGGCATATATATAAATTTCGTACTTGTGCATTGCAATTGTCATAGGGACAATCATACTTCCATTTATATAAAAATAAAATTAGTCTATACAACTTTTCCTTTATTATTCTTATCTCAATAATTTCAGCACATAATTTAAAATCTATAATTAATAAATATTCTTAAATTACAATCTCTCTGACAAAACAAAGTAATAAGTACTCGTATCATAGATCCTTTGACCATTTTAAAATAATTTCCAATTGCAAGTTAAAATATTATAAAATAAATAGAGGCCTAATTGTACCCCCTCTTATTGACAATAGAGGACTCGTGCTTATCAGTGCACCTTCTCCAACTACAAATAAGTGTTCACAGAACTGGCGCCCATGGGAAAGATACAATAGGGAAGAGACAAAATAAGTATCCTGGAATCTTATCAGGCGTTTCTTCGCTGTGTAATCACTGTACTTATCTCAATTATTAAATCCTTAAAACAATACATACTCAATTGCATACTTAATAATTGCAATAAATAATTGCATACTTTCTCAATTTTCGCCCAACAGTGGGACATTAAGAGCTTTGTTAAATTCATATCATCTTAATATATATATATATATATATATATATATATATATATATATATATATATATATATATATATATATATATATATATATATATATATATATATATATATATATATATATATAAATACATATATATATATATATATATATATATATATATATATATATATACATATATATATATATATATATATATATATATATATATATATATATATATATATATATATATATATATATATATATATATATATATATATATATATATATATATATATATATATATATATACATATATATATCAAGAAAATAACTGGCCTCGGGATAGAACCTTGGGGAACTCCATTAAGAATATAATACACTAGGTGTCACCTTCATTCAAGTAAAGTTTCCAATAGCTATTCGATACTTATTATAAGCACTTTATTTGCTACTACTGTCATAATATTTGCAGCATAATTCATTATGCAGACAAGGTTTTTAATGGTTGTAGTAAATCTAATGGAAATTAATAAAATATGCTATATCCTATATTTATAAGAAATTCGATTGCAGGCGCGGGATACTCTAATAAATTATTAATATAAATTTCATATAATATATATGGTGCATTATACCCCTAATAAATCTATCCATATGACCTTAATAATTTCTCACTTACCAGTTACAATTAGATATAATTTCTCAATTACCTTTAGATCTAAGATCAAAGAAACTTGTGCCTGCGGAGTGCGCGTACCCCGATTAGATTGTAAACCATCAGAGAATTAACATGTAAGCTGAAAAAAGACAGGTGCGAAGTGTTCGTAGCTGGTAGGTAGGCTGCCAGACAGAGATAAAGTTTCATTTAGGTAGACTTTTATCGGATTTAAATGCACATAATACAACATATTTGAACTAGGAGTGCCCAGGAGCGTCCCACACACTAGGCCCACGTCTCGACTTCGTAAACGCCGCCTCTATGCCAATGAAGAATAAGAACTGGCTTTTAGTTGACTATCACCCGGTCGATGAATACTTAATTAGGTTTTTAATTCTCAAATATTGTGAAACGTATCGTATATGTTTGTAAATAATTCAGTAAGAGTAGGAATATCCATTACACCAGATAACATTTCACGTACATTCTGATATTTTTCTCTGAACCCCATATCACTATCAACTGTATTCATGTGGTGTAGACAAATAAATGAGTTATGATAGTCACTATTCTGTCAAATTTTATATTAATTAAATTATATAAGGCTCTCGTTCGAGGACATTCGTCAAGCGGTCTAGTACGAAAGCTCTAGAATTCGGTCACCTAGTTATAAATGGGTGCAATAAATGTTCATAAAGGAAGGTTGGAAAATGGCTTTCGGCTAAATTTTCTGAAAATTTAAGTTCTCGACGTCCTGATTAAAAGTTCTCACATTTATTTTACTCACATATTAATACATTTAAATTAAAACTTTTTGTTCTGGTTTGTAGGCCATATGGTGTCTTAGTAGATATGCATAAGTCTGATGGAAACTTTTCCTTTGCTATATGTAAAATTTTTCATAATAATTTTGTAAAGATTTTCAGAAAATTTTGCCGGAAACCATTTTCCATGAGAAATGTATGGAGTCCAACTCCCAAACTTATGAAACTTTCCAGGATTCCCTCACTTCTGCGAGGGATGGTGTTTAAAATTTTCCAACCTAGGCACAAATGTGGCCCGCAAAAATAATAATGCCCCCATTTATGTAGTCAACTTTTCTATCTACACTTTTTTGATCGAGTCCACGTCTAGTATTACACGTTTCTTAAATTAAATCTTTTTCTTATTTAACTAAATGACAGACCACAGAAAATTAGAAAATCGAAGATTTGTCTGAAACAGCATGTGTCGTGAAATAAATTATGAAAGGAATCAATTTTACACAACAGAAACGTTCAGTTTACTCATTTAAACCAGCATAATAGAAAGCTGGGACTCACCACTACTTAAAAAATACTTAAAAAAATCCACTGACAAATAGTAAAAGCCATAGGATAGGGAGAAAATAGGGAAAATATGTGGTTTCTTAACAATTAATTCATTTTTCATCGAATAAACGTTAATACTGTTGTTGAGTAATTAAACATCAATTAATAAAATTGTCCGACGATAATAAAAATACAAGAAAAAAATTATTACCAAGAACACAACCGTGGGTTTCGTCAATAAGATTGTGGCTATAAGATCGTGCCTGAAGAAAGCGCTTGAATATGTGAGCGAGATATTTCAATACTCCACAGTTTTGTTTTTGGAATACATTTTCGATTTTTTTTAATTGACTAATTGAGTAAAGTCAACGTTTTTGTTGTGAAAAGAATATAATTTTGTAAATAGTTACAAGAGTCACGCATTTCCTAAGTTGTCCCCTAGAGCACGCCTCTGGCGGATTGTCAGTGATTTTTTTTCGAATCCTGAGTCTATTATCTTATGTGGTGCTTGTTTAATTGAGTAAACTCAACGTGTTTCTTGTGAAAAATTGATTCCTTTCATAATTTATTTCTACACTACTTATTCATTTTTCAGACAAAGCCTCGATTTTCGAATTATTTCTAATCATTTTAAAACGTTAATTTAATAAATCCGAAATATGAGTCATGAACAAAAATCCGAACGAGTGTCTAACTTCACATAAAATGCTGCCTCCTGTCTAATTTCTGAACTAATCATTTTGAGATGATAATGTATAACGATGACAGTATTAATGTTTTCCGACATCGTCATACTGGCACCATTTTCATTATGATACCTTGGCCAAGCGAGAGAGATAAACTTGAATCTAAAGTATTTACAGCATATTTTAGCTTCCATAGGCCTATTGTTTCATTCTTAGAATATAATGGCGTGAAGAAGTCCAGAGGAAAACCCCACAATATAATTCACAAATATTATTGTTTATTTTGTAACTAATATTACTTCATGGGTACAGAGATAAGAATAAATAATTTTATATAACAATATCGATATTATCTTTTGTTGAACTAATCCATTATATAACATAAATATAATTTACAGGAGTATTTTTTAAAATAATAATACCTGTTAAGGAAGAAATATATATTTATTGTTTCCTAAGTAAAAGAAAATACATTTTGTCAGAAAACAATATATCAGGAGGTTACGTCTGGTCGGGTTACCGTCCAATTGTTTTCTTCTCTGTATATAATTCAATTGAATTGGATTAAATCCAATCGACTGCCGGAAGTGATGGTCAAATACAGTACTTGCTAACTATGAGTCAGTATTTTTGAGTGACATACAGTGGGGCACATCTAGCGCCAGTTGCCTGAAGCATCTGTGTCACGAGCATGTACGTACGGTCAACGTGTATTAACGTGCTGTGTATTGCGGGTAATATGGGCGGACGGTTACGGTATATATTTTAAAATTCGAAAATTATTGTTTATTTTGTAACTAATATTACTTCATGGGTACAGAGATAAGAATAAATAATTTTATTTTTGTTGATTCACTGAACTAATCCATTATATAACATAAATGTAATTATATAGGTAGGTATATATTTTAAAATTCGAAAATTATTGTTTATTTTGTAACTAATATTATTTCATAGGTACAGAGATAAGAATAAATAATTTTATATAACAATATCGATATTATCTTTTGTAGATTCACCGAACTAATCCATTATATAAAGTAAATATAATTATATAGGTAGGTATATATTTTAAAATTCGAAAATTAGAAGTATTCACTTGTATCGTGCGGTCATAAGCACACACATGTTTTTTGCATTAATCCATTTACCAAAACCGAAAAATGCACGTGTATCCGAAAACATGTCTTTCTGTGCTCAAATTTGTACAACAAACTACACCTATTTCAGTATCGAGATGCCATCAAGATAAGTTAAAACATACGATTAAAACTATTGTTACCTATTATTTTATTATATGAATATGAGATGTATTGAGAATACCTTAAAAGTATTATTCATCTTTAATTACTTATTATACCTCTATTATACTAAAAAAAATACTAGATGCATAGTCGAAGATCCAGTCTACTTTTACGTTCTTTTAAAATATTCGCAACTCACATTTCTTACTAATTATTCCCTTTTATATTTAACTCGGAAACTTTTAAATGTATATAAAATATTCCGCAACTGACAATAAAAATGATTAAATTTGCCAAGTGGATATCATAACTGAAAACTTCATAAATTTTCAGCATTAATGTATAAGGGAACGACGAAAGTTTCGGTCGGAAATCGTGATTGGAGAGCAAATTTCATAAAGCGTGGTTCTTTTCAGAACGCCAACCTTTACTACAAATAATGATACATTTGCTTCCGGCGACTTTAAGTTTTATAAGGATTAAGGTATAAACTCTACCTTCTATTGGATTTAAAATGTTTACTTCTCAAAGTAAAAGCGGTTATGACGCGCAACTTATCGAAACTACCTAGCTATAATCTTAATTACTCCATTAATTCCATTAATTAGAATTAGATTCATTAATTAGGATCCAGTAGAATCCAAAAAAATCCAATAGTAATTCAGTAGGATCCATTAGAATCCATTAGATTCATTAGGATCCATAGGAATCTACTAGGATCCATTGGAATATATTACTTCCAGTAATTAGAAGGCCGGAGAATACAAAGCAAACCGGTTGTATATTTTAGGTTGAATTCCGTAGCCGCGTATGTAATTGTCTCTCTGAGAAATTAATAATTTTTGTTGCAAAATCAAGAAAATCTTAATAAGAGTTTAAGTATAATAATAATAGTGCCAGTGTTTATATAGTAGTCTGAAATAAAAATTTTGTGAATTACAAGAATTAATAGTTGTACATAAGCCAGTATCTAGGGTGTTCTAGATACGTCTGTACTAGTTTTATCACATCCAAAGGAGGATTGAAAGGCTGTATAGTGTTTTTACAAGAAGGTAATTATATTCTAAAGAAGTTATCTCATAGACCCAATGAGAAGTGTTGCAGTTTCTTTAGCTGTTTCGCTGTAAATTGTTTCGTGCTGTTCCAACCACAAGGAGTGTATCGCAGTTTTGGAGTTGCCGCATTCCACCTGCAGGGGTCTACTGATTTGAGTGCTGCAGTGCTTTACGCGAGTGCTAGTGTTTTGTTTTTGTATTTACAAGGAATAACTTTGGCAACAAGGTAATAAACAAAACACCATTTCCGTCATATTTGTTCTAATTGCTTAATTTAATATTTCTTAATAAAATATTTCTCTGTTCGCTCAGAACTTTAAATCCCATGTATTTTGTAGTTTGCAAGTTATGATAGGGTAACTCAGGTACAATAAGTTTAGTCAAACCACTAATCACCAATCGCTGATTAAAACTTAAAATATGTTTCAGTTAAAATTAAAATCAAATATCTTTTCTTCCAAGGCTAATTTAAAAATAATAACAATAATCTTCATACATACATAATATTTGCAAAGTAGTATTTATAAAGAAAAATTTCAATATAGACCGATTATTCCTTTACGTAGCTGCCGATTTGTTTGTTTTTTTGAGGTAATACTGTTTGATAGGGAACCGAAAAGGTGCGCTGACTTTTCGCGGTTTTTTCATTAAAAGTTTGCGCTCCCTCCAATTGCGTTTTATAAAAAATATTCAGATAAACGCTAAGATACTCATAGTTTCAAAAATGGTCTTTTTTTCGACAAAATCACGAAACAGTAGTTTGAGTGATTTTGTTGAACAGCCCGAACAGGAGGTAAATTACCTATGAAAGTAAGTATGGGAAAACGAAAATAAAAAATATCATGCAGGCCCAAAATCTAAGCTCAAATGGTATTTGGTAAGGCAATTTCATGAATTTAGATTTTCTATTTCATTTACTATTTCTTCTTCACTAGTATTGTCAAATCCTAACACTTTTATTAATTTCTACAAGTGGTGTGAAACATGGCCCCACGCGGTTGCCTGAAGCATCTATGTCACGGGCGTGTACGTTCAACGTGTATTGATGGGTGCGGTGTACGGGCCGACGCTTACAGTAAATATTTTAAAATTTTAGTTTGTTTTAAAACACTGAAAATAAATCATTATTTTTAATTGAACGTAATTTAATATCATACATGTGTGTACTGTACCGGGTAAGTCTCTTAAGATTGACACCCCCCCTTATCTCACTTATCCTTTGCCGATTTAACTCATTCAAAAAAGGAGTAGACACGGTTTTTGAGGAATTTTTATAATCTGAGAACAGATATTAAAAATCTTATCACATTACGGGTGTCAATTATAAAATAAGAACATCAAGATACCTCTGGAAACAATGCATATTTGCATTGTTTATTTGTTGACAGATGTCATCCAGTTTTTTGTGAGACAGTAGTTCACTTTCTTAGATATTAGCGTAAAAAATACGTGTTCGTAAAAAAGCAAGTTATTTTGAAAATGGTATATTCATTGGAAGAGCGAAAAGAGTTACTTGGAATTTATATTCAGTGCAACAAGAATAAGTCTCTTGCTCGGAGGGAGTATGTTAGGTTATTTCGAGAAAGGCTACCTCCTTCCTAAAATAGTTTTAAAAACATTTATGCAAAGTTTAGGAATACCGAATCTCTGAGAGACAAGAAATGGGAAAGGCGAAGAACAAAAACAGGAGAAGACACAGAACTCAACGCGTTATTATATTTTGCTGAAAATCCATCCAAATCATCCTATGCCGCAGCAATAGAATTGGATATATGTGTGATAAAAATATTACATCGCCATAATTTTAAACCATATAGTATTTTGCCCATTCAATATTTAGACGACAACAACCTTCAAGGCAGGTTAACCTTCTGCAGAGACATACTTGATAGAATAGAGGAAGATGATGAGTTTCTAAGTCATGTCTTTTGGACTGACGAAAGCAGTTTTTCTACTGCGGGAATTTTTAACAGAAAAAATGTACATTACTGGGCAGCGGAAAATCCACATATTGTAAAAAAAATAAAAAAACAAACCATACCAAACTGGATACCAAACTGTAAACGTGTGGTGTGGCATCTACAAGGATGCTATTGTAGGTCATGTATTTATAAATGGGCCCTTAAATGCACAACGTTATGTGGATATTCTTCAACATCCAGTTGAAAATTATTTAGATAATATTAATTTAGTGGACAACAGATCTGTTATTTGGCAGCAAGATGGAGCACCACCACACTCTGCAAGGAACGTCACCGAATACCTAAACAGAAAATATCCTATTTGGATAGGAAGGCACGGTGTTATACATTGGCCCGCTAAAAGTCCGGACTTAACACCTATGGATTTTTTCTCTGGGGTACGATAAAACAAGATATATACGAAACTGGGGTTTTTAATAATATGAATGAGTTAAAAGAATGCATACGTGTAAAAATTGAGGAATTAAACCAAAATGGTGATATATTTCAAAAGGTGAGAAGCAATTTTATAAAGCGATGCCAAATGTGTATTCAGAATGGTGGTGGTTACGTGGAAAATATTTAATTACGTTACGTGTAAATAAATAAAATGGTGTTACTCTATGGTGTTACTGTATTAATATTGACTTTTATTTGTTTTTATTAGGCTTATGTTGTTTATTTTTATTACTCGCTACTGTTATTGTCACCTATATATTATTTATTTATTATCTCAATAAATGGCATTGTTTCCGGAGGTATCTTGATATGTTTTTTGTTTTATAGTTGACACCCGTAATGTGATAAGTTTTTAGTAATATCTCACGAACAGGTAAAGTGATTATATAACAATTAGATATTTTTTTATTCAGAAAATTAAGGACATTATTTTGGTATAAAAATATACGGGGTGTTCCATTTAAAAAAATCATGTTTTATTTTCCACCCTGTATATCTTACGAGATTTTAATATCCTCAGATTATAAAAATTCATCAAAAACCGCGTCCACTCCTTTTTTGAATGAGTTAAATCGGCAAAGGATAAGTGAGATAAGGGGGTGTCAATCTTAAGAGACTTACCCTGTACAGTGTACAATGTACATATGTCAATGTGACAGAATTTGCTCTGTATGTGTAAGACGTTCTTCATCAACATAAAAGAAATAGGGTGTGTTTAAGATAACAAGATTGACGCTTGCGGCGTCTTACCAATAGCGATAATATTTCGTACTTAGGTATGTTCCAGCATTTTTGAAGTGAAAATTGTATTAACGGGAATTAACGGGTACGGCGTATTGCGGGTTGT
>CAXKVY010015188.1:0-25452 GCA_964058915.1 Tetropium fuscum
TAACAGCTTATTTAACTAGATATTTGACAATACTTATGAATAATGAATTTAACAATACTTATGAATATGATAAATTCCACAGTTAAAATTCAGTTATAAATATCTTCTTGACATTAATATGTAAATACATATTTTATCGGAGCTACCCTTAAATGGGCCAGGACCTATTTGAGCACCTATTTGAACGAACCGTAAGGCCGGCGCAGAGTAGGATTGATAATATACATTTTGTGGAGGTATAATTCAGTCAGAAGAGATAGAATTTAATCATGATAAATTGATTCAATTCGGCTATGCAGTTTAGGCACACAATCTGTGTTTCAGGGATATATCCGCTCCACGAAGTCCTGTTACTTCAAGCGAACGCGAACGGTGGGAAAATGACTGTTTAATGCGCCACTTAAAACACACTAAATCAATTTAAATGTCATTTATTTGTTAAAATAAACAGTATGTATTTATAATTTTTTTATTTAATTCCAATGTCTCTATTATTCATTGACTTCTTCAGTACACCACTGACCGCATTGCCAATTTGTCTTTCAGGGAACATATTCACGTATACGCCTACTCGATTTGTTCTCATTAAATACTTTTTCAGTGTATGTAGATACATCAGTATTTGAGTGCTCGTAAATCAGGGACAGCGAAATTGATAATACAATTTTACTGTAAGTATATTTTATATTTATGTATTAGCCTATAGTAATATAATAGGTACATGTCTTAGGTACGTAAATATAAATAAGAGTAAGTATCTAAGGTATAAAATTCGAAGTGTGTGGTGTGTGAGATTTAATCATCCTTAAATCTCACACATCACACACCTCAGTTTTCTTTCGTGATTGCACTAATTTCATATCTGATTTAATGACATTTTGGTAATATCAATCAAGTCTTATTCATAGCCGACATAATTTCATTAAATCCATATGTAATTTCAAGATTTATGTTATTCAAGAATTCCTCCACAATTTTGTTTGTGATTTCATTAATTTTTATAGAAGTTGTAAAATCTTGACGGGACCAATTTTAGTAGCTTTTGTAGGCGTTCATACTTTTTTGAAGATATCGGCTGGGGTCGTTTCGCACACAAGGGAGATAATTAGGTGTGTCAATAGTTTGCTATGAAATGCAAAGGGTGTTCATAAATAATTTCTTGCAAATTAGTACTTTCCGACTCTTTAATTCGAAATAATATTTGTTCATGAACTTGCTGACCTCTCCTTTCGCCAGTTCATTCCATATTCCTCTGTAACGGCAATTGTTCCACATTTGATGCAATAAATTGACGCCTAGTCTCTAATAAATTTTTTGTACTCCAAAACGGACTATGAATAAGTCGTATTTTTTCCTCAGATATTTTGGATCTTTATTTTAGTTTGCAACTATTACGACACGGCGACTTAATTGTTTTTGCAACAATTACTCTTTTTGGGGGTATTGTACTGTTCTTCAAAATGTATTTTGGTTTTTTGTATGTTTTTGTTCCATATTTTAGGATGTGCTCTGGGTATTCTAGATTTTCACTCTTCAGTATCACTGTTAGAAGTAGAAGAACCGTTATCAGCTTCTTCTACAATATTAAAGGAAGGGTCAGCAATGTCATCATCACTATCGAAATCGGATGGCGTGGGAATTACATGTACCGATTCTTCTACTTCTTTAGCGGAATTTTCAGTTATTTGCAGTAATATGTTTGAGCTTCTCTTTATGCTCGTTAATACAAGACTGATGTCTGATGGATTTTTATTAACATTATTTTGTGAATGAGATTTTTACTGTTATATTATGATATTATTGTTGTTAAGATTCTGATTAAAGGATGCTGAAGATAAAACCAACAAAGCAGGAGCTTGACAAGCTGGATTAATCTGTTCTGAAAATTCAAAATTACTTCCATAGTATGTTGAAAATAATATATGTATGTATGTACCTATATAATGTTTATAAAGATATAATTGGCAAAACTCTCAGAAATAATTCATTCGAGTAAAAATTAACTATTTTCTTAAGAAAAAGAAAAATGTGCAAAAATTAAATATGCTAAGTCTGTTCTGATTGATGAGTAGTTCTTAGTGATGATGAGTAGAATATTCTAAGTCCAAAACCAACTTGAAACATATCTTGTACGGAGGGTAATACTTATTTGTTTAATAACTGAAACACATCTGAACTGGTAAGATAAGAGTAATATGTGTAATAAAATTTTATATATTATAGTATAAAAAACAAAACACACCTTGTTTTTCTCCCGTCGTATTCTCCAATTCTACTTGGCAGCCTTCCTTTGTTTTCAAAATCACAGTAAAACACTATGTTTAAAACTTAGCTTCCTTGACGTTCTGCACACATCAAAGGATGAACGCGATATGGACTTGGCATATTCACAAGTATCAACAAGTCAAATATAAATAAGGTTAACAGGACGTGGCATAGTTTGATCCTTGCATCAACATGGACAGGGCATAATATAAAATATCTAATTTCATAACAGAATATATATATACATATATATATATATATATATATATATATATATATATATATATATATATATATATATATATATATATATATATATATATATATATATATATATATTAGCTTTGAAATTCTTTGCTATTCATATTTGTTTTGTGAAAAGTAATCTTGGGTTTGTAGCATTTCATTACATAGAAAAATAAGCAAATAGACGAATAAGAAGGAAGACACACTTACCAGTGCTATATCTGGACATACATACGGAAACGAACCACTATACACACTGAAACGAACCACTTAGAAGTTGTACAAGTTCTTTCACCTTTCGTGAGGATCTTCAGAGCAGTATACGATTTATTTCATTGATCATTTATACTTGAATTTAAAATATTAATACTCCAACACTTGCAGTGACGTTTTATGACATTAGTTTTTGACGGAATATATATATATATATATATATATATATATATATATATATATATATATATATATATATATATATATATATATATATATATATATATATATATATATATATATATACATATATATTTATATATATATATATATATATATATATATATATATATATATATATATATATATATATATATATATATATATATATATATATATATTGAGATAAACGAATATCTGGAGCCTAAATAAATAGTTCAAACCTAGTAAATATACCAAATTATGAATAAATATAAAATTTATGATCAATCTATATCGTACCAACTATGGTAACAATGCATTCATGTACGTATCGCTATAGATAGCATATACTATTTGAAACGCCAACCGACTACGCATCTGTTGGCAGTATCTAATCGCTTTATATCTAAGTTATTTATCGGCGCAAAATTCTATATTTAGCATAATTGCAATAGACAAGTCGCAACAAAATTCATCAAGCATACATAAACTATGTTTATATTAAAATATTAATGCGAAAGCATCGTCATAAAAACGGGCTTCGAGAACATACTCGAAGAACTCTCGAAGAAAAACTACAGTGTAGGATTGACGCTTATTTGAAATTTCGAAATTAGTCAACAAAAGGTGAATGTGTTAAGTGAATACAGCTTAAGTTAAAATTAAACCATATAGATTATAAATTATAGCATTTAAACGTAAATCTAGCCATTCATCTGATTGGTCAGATTATGTAACAACAAAAATCCAGAAGTTTCCATTATAAGAAATTTTATAGTTATAAGTAAATGCAATTCAATAAAATAGTGCGACGTCAGTGGAATCCCAAAGGGAAACGTTTTAAAGTTAATTTCAACTACGGTACCTATTAAGTGATTTTTGTCGAAAATACGACATAAGAAGTGTAGCGTCTCCAGACAGCATTACTGGTAATATAGACGAGTGTGGCAAGCAGACCAAGAAAAGGAGTATTAAATTACAAAGCAGTGAATAAAGAATCTGACGATTTTCAATTTGATAATATCCAAATCAAAATAAATCAACAAGCGTAGCACCGAGTATAGCAGTATTCCAGAGTACGGCAGTTTCCTGTAGATGGCAGCAGGCGTGTAAAAGAAGTTAGCCTCATTCTAAAAGTCTAGCAACGTTCCAGTAGAGGGCAGCAGCAGACTCTAGCATCAGTGTAAACAAACCAGATTTGTGTAAATAGTGACTAGTGTTGTGATTCGAAAGCAAAAAGGATTAATATAAATATAAATAAATATAAAACTTTACAAGGTAATGACCATCTAAAACACATTTAATTTTAAGTAAACATTGTTCCAGAGGCTTAGTCCCATGTTATTAGAATAAGTTACGTAGGTTTTGGCGTAGGATAGTTATAAGGTTTAAAAAATTTCATTTTTATTTTGGGTTATAATTCACATTAAAATTTCTACTTGCATTTACACTATAACTGGCATATATATAAATTTCGTACTTGTGCATTGCAATTGTCATAGGGACAATCATACTTCCATTTATATAAAAATAAAATTAGTCTATACAACTTTTCCTTTATTATTCTTATCTCAATAATTTCAGCACATAATTTAAAATCTATAATTAATAAATATTCTTAAATTACAATCTCTCTGACAAAACAAAGTAATAAGTACTCGTATCATAGATCCTTTGACCATTTTAAAATAATTTCCAATTGCAAGTTAAAATATTATAAAATAAATAGAGGCCTAATTGTACCCCCTCTTATTGACAATAGAGGACTCGTGCTTATCAGTGCACCTTCTCCAACTACAAATAAGTGTTCACAGAACTGGCGCCCATGGGAAAGATACAATAGGGAAGAGACAAAATAAGTATCCTGGAATCTTATCAGGCGTTTCTTCGCTGTGTAATCACTGTACTTATCTCAATTATTAAATCCTTAAAACAATACATACTCAATTGCATACTTAATAATTGCAATAAATAATTGCATACTTTCTCAATTTTCGCCCAACAGTGGGACATTAAGAGCTTTGTTAAATTCATATCATCTTAATATATATATATATATATATATATATATATATATATATATATATATATATATATATATATATATATATATATATATATATATATATATATATATATATATATATATATAAATACATATATATATATATATATATATATATATATATATATATATATACATATATATATATATATATATATATATATATATATATATATATATATATATATATATATATATATATATATATATATATATATATATATATATATATATATATATATATATATATATACATATATATATCAAGAAAATAACTGGCCTCGGGATAGAACCTTGGGGAACTCCATTAAGAATATAATACACTAGGTGTCACCTTCATTCAAGTAAAGTTTCCAATAGCTATTCGATACTTATTATAAGCACTTTATTTGCTACTACTGTCATAATATTTGCAGCATAATTCATTATGCAGACAAGGTTTTTAATGGTTGTAGTAAATCTAATGGAAATTAATAAAATATGCTATATCCTATATTTATAAGAAATTCGATTGCAGGCGCGGGATACTCTAATAAATTATTAATATAAATTTCATATAATATATATGGTGCATTATACCCCTAATAAATCTATCCATATGACCTTAATAATTTCTCACTTACCAGTTACAATTAGATATAATTTCTCAATTACCTTTAGATCTAAGATCAAAGAAACTTGTGCCTGCGGAGTGCGCGTACCCCGATTAGATTGTAAACCATCAGAGAATTAACATGTAAGCTGAAAAAAGACAGGTGCGAAGTGTTCGTAGCTGGTAGGTAGGCTGCCAGACAGAGATAAAGTTTCATTTAGGTAGACTTTTATCGGATTTAAATGCACATAATACAACATATTTGAACTAGGAGTGCCCAGGAGCGTCCCACACACTAGGCCCACGTCTCGACTTCGTAAACGCCGCCTCTATGCCAATGAAGAATAAGAACTGGCTTTTAGTTGACTATCACCCGGTCGATGAATACTTAATTAGGTTTTTAATTCTCAAATATTGTGAAACGTATCGTATATGTTTGTAAATAATTCAGTAAGAGTAGGAATATCCATTACACCAGATAACATTTCACGTACATTCTGATATTTTTCTCTGAACCCCATATCACTATCAACTGTATTCATGTGGTGTAGACAAATAAATGAGTTATGATAGTCACTATTCTGTCAAATTTTATATTAATTAAATTATATAAGGCTCTCGTTCGAGGACATTCGTCAAGCGGTCTAGTACGAAAGCTCTAGAATTCGGTCACCTAGTTATAAATGGGTGCAATAAATGTTCATAAAGGAAGGTTGGAAAATGGCTTTCGGCTAAATTTTCTGAAAATTTAAGTTCTCGACGTCCTGATTAAAAGTTCTCACATTTATTTTACTCACATATTAATACATTTAAATTAAAACTTTTTGTTCTGGTTTGTAGGCCATATGGTGTCTTAGTAGATATGCATAAGTCTGATGGAAACTTTTCCTTTGCTATATGTAAAATTTTTCATAATAATTTTGTAAAGATTTTCAGAAAATTTTGCCGGAAACCATTTTCCATGAGAAATGTATGGAGTCCAACTCCCAAACTTATGAAACTTTCCAGGATTCCCTCACTTCTGCGAGGGATGGTGTTTAAAATTTTCCAACCTAGGCACAAATGTGGCCCGCAAAAATAATAATGCCCCCATTTATGTAGTCAACTTTTCTATCTACACTTTTTTGATCGAGTCCACGTCTAGTATTACACGTTTCTTAAATTAAATCTTTTTCTTATTTAACTAAATGACAGACCACAGAAAATTAGAAAATCGAAGATTTGTCTGAAACAGCATGTGTCGTGAAATAAATTATGAAAGGAATCAATTTTACACAACAGAAACGTTCAGTTTACTCATTTAAACCAGCATAATAGAAAGCTGGGACTCACCACTACTTAAAAAATACTTAAAAAAATCCACTGACAAATAGTAAAAGCCATAGGATAGGGAGAAAATAGGGAAAATATGTGGTTTCTTAACAATTAATTCATTTTTCATCGAATAAACGTTAATACTGTTGTTGAGTAATTAAACATCAATTAATAAAATTGTCCGACGATAATAAAAATACAAGAAAAAAATTATTACCAAGAACACAACCGTGGGTTTCGTCAATAAGATTGTGGCTATAAGATCGTGCCTGAAGAAAGCGCTTGAATATGTGAGCGAGATATTTCAATACTCCACAGTTTTGTTTTTGGAATACATTTTCGATTTTTTTTAATTGACTAATTGAGTAAAGTCAACGTTTTTGTTGTGAAAAGAATATAATTTTGTAAATAGTTACAAGAGTCACGCATTTCCTAAGTTGTCCCCTAGAGCACGCCTCTGGCGGATTGTCAGTGATTTTTTTTCGAATCCTGAGTCTATTATCTTATGTGGTGCTTGTTTAATTGAGTAAACTCAACGTGTTTCTTGTGAAAAATTGATTCCTTTCATAATTTATTTCTACACTACTTATTCATTTTTCAGACAAAGCCTCGATTTTCGAATTATTTCTAATCATTTTAAAACGTTAATTTAATAAATCCGAAATATGAGTCATGAACAAAAATCCGAACGAGTGTCTAACTTCACATAAAATGCTGCCTCCTGTCTAATTTCTGAACTAATCATTTTGAGATGATAATGTATAACGATGACAGTATTAATGTTTTCCGACATCGTCATACTGGCACCATTTTCATTATGATACCTTGGCCAAGCGAGAGAGATAAACTTGAATCTAAAGTATTTACAGCATATTTTAGCTTCCATAGGCCTATTGTTTCATTCTTAGAATATAATGGCGTGAAGAAGTCCAGAGGAAAACCCCACAATATAATTCACAAATATTATTGTTTATTTTGTAACTAATATTACTTCATGGGTACAGAGATAAGAATAAATAATTTTATATAACAATATCGATATTATCTTTTGTTGAACTAATCCATTATATAACATAAATATAATTTACAGGAGTATTTTTTAAAATAATAATACCTGTTAAGGAAGAAATATATATTTATTGTTTCCTAAGTAAAAGAAAATACATTTTGTCAGAAAACAATATATCAGGAGGTTACGTCTGGTCGGGTTACCGTCCAATTGTTTTCTTCTCTGTATATAATTCAATTGAATTGGATTAAATCCAATCGACTGCCGGAAGTGATGGTCAAATACAGTACTTGCTAACTATGAGTCAGTATTTTTGAGTGACATACAGTGGGGCACATCTAGCGCCAGTTGCCTGAAGCATCTGTGTCACGAGCATGTACGTACGGTCAACGTGTATTAACGTGCTGTGTATTGCGGGTAATATGGGCGGACGGTTACGGTATATATTTTAAAATTCGAAAATTATTGTTTATTTTGTAACTAATATTACTTCATGGGTACAGAGATAAGAATAAATAATTTTATTTTTGTTGATTCACTGAACTAATCCATTATATAACATAAATGTAATTATATAGGTAGGTATATATTTTAAAATTCGAAAATTATTGTTTATTTTGTAACTAATATTATTTCATAGGTACAGAGATAAGAATAAATAATTTTATATAACAATATCGATATTATCTTTTGTAGATTCACCGAACTAATCCATTATATAAAGTAAATATAATTATATAGGTAGGTATATATTTTAAAATTCGAAAATTAGAAGTATTCACTTGTATCGTGCGGTCATAAGCACACACATGTTTTTTGCATTAATCCATTTACCAAAACCGAAAAATGCACGTGTATCCGAAAACATGTCTTTCTGTGCTCAAATTTGTACAACAAACTACACCTATTTCAGTATCGAGATGCCATCAAGATAAGTTAAAACATACGATTAAAACTATTGTTACCTATTATTTTATTATATGAATATGAGATGTATTGAGAATACCTTAAAAGTATTATTCATCTTTAATTACTTATTATACCTCTATTATACTAAAAAAAATACTAGATGCATAGTCGAAGATCCAGTCTACTTTTACGTTCTTTTAAAATATTCGCAACTCACATTTCTTACTAATTATTCCCTTTTATATTTAACTCGGAAACTTTTAAATGTATATAAAATATTCCGCAACTGACAATAAAAATGATTAAATTTGCCAAGTGGATATCATAACTGAAAACTTCATAAATTTTCAGCATTAATGTATAAGGGAACGACGAAAGTTTCGGTCGGAAATCGTGATTGGAGAGCAAATTTCATAAAGCGTGGTTCTTTTCAGAACGCCAACCTTTACTACAAATAATGATACATTTGCTTCCGGCGACTTTAAGTTTTATAAGGATTAAGGTATAAACTCTACCTTCTATTGGATTTAAAATGTTTACTTCTCAAAGTAAAAGCGGTTATGACGCGCAACTTATCGAAACTACCTAGCTATAATCTTAATTACTCCATTAATTCCATTAATTAGAATTAGATTCATTAATTAGGATCCAGTAGAATCCAAAAAAATCCAATAGTAATTCAGTAGGATCCATTAGAATCCATTAGATTCATTAGGATCCATAGGAATCTACTAGGATCCATTGGAATATATTACTTCCAGTAATTAGAAGGCCGGAGAATACAAAGCAAACCGGTTGTATATTTTAGGTTGAATTCCGTAGCCGCGTATGTAATTGTCTCTCTGAGAAATTAATAATTTTTGTTGCAAAATCAAGAAAATCTTAATAAGAGTTTAAGTATAATAATAATAGTGCCAGTGTTTATATAGTAGTCTGAAATAAAAATTTTGTGAATTACAAGAATTAATAGTTGTACATAAGCCAGTATCTAGGGTGTTCTAGATACGTCTGTACTAGTTTTATCACATCCAAAGGAGGATTGAAAGGCTGTATAGTGTTTTTACAAGAAGGTAATTATATTCTAAAGAAGTTATCTCATAGACCCAATGAGAAGTGTTGCAGTTTCTTTAGCTGTTTCGCTGTAAATTGTTTCGTGCTGTTCCAACCACAAGGAGTGTATCGCAGTTTTGGAGTTGCCGCATTCCACCTGCAGGGGTCTACTGATTTGAGTGCTGCAGTGCTTTACGCGAGTGCTAGTGTTTTGTTTTTGTATTTACAAGGAATAACTTTGGCAACAAGGTAATAAACAAAACACCATTTCCGTCATATTTGTTCTAATTGCTTAATTTAATATTTCTTAATAAAATATTTCTCTGTTCGCTCAGAACTTTAAATCCCATGTATTTTGTAGTTTGCAAGTTATGATAGGGTAACTCAGGTACAATAAGTTTAGTCAAACCACTAATCACCAATCGCTGATTAAAACTTAAAATATGTTTCAGTTAAAATTAAAATCAAATATCTTTTCTTCCAAGGCTAATTTAAAAATAATAACAATAATCTTCATACATACATAATATTTGCAAAGTAGTATTTATAAAGAAAAATTTCAATATAGACCGATTATTCCTTTACGTAGCTGCCGATTTGTTTGTTTTTTTGAGGTAATACTGTTTGATAGGGAACCGAAAAGGTGCGCTGACTTTTCGCGGTTTTTTCATTAAAAGTTTGCGCTCCCTCCAATTGCGTTTTATAAAAAATATTCAGATAAACGCTAAGATACTCATAGTTTCAAAAATGGTCTTTTTTTCGACAAAATCACGAAACAGTAGTTTGAGTGATTTTGTTGAACAGCCCGAACAGGAGGTAAATTACCTATGAAAGTAAGTATGGGAAAACGAAAATAAAAAATATCATGCAGGCCCAAAATCTAAGCTCAAATGGTATTTGGTAAGGCAATTTCATGAATTTAGATTTTCTATTTCATTTACTATTTCTTCTTCACTAGTATTGTCAAATCCTAACACTTTTATTAATTTCTACAAGTGGTGTGAAACATGGCCCCACGCGGTTGCCTGAAGCATCTATGTCACGGGCGTGTACGTTCAACGTGTATTGATGGGTGCGGTGTACGGGCCGACGCTTACAGTAAATATTTTAAAATTTTAGTTTGTTTTAAAACACTGAAAATAAATCATTATTTTTAATTGAACGTAATTTAATATCATACATGTGTGTACTGTACCGGGTAAGTCTCTTAAGATTGACACCCCCCCTTATCTCACTTATCCTTTGCCGATTTAACTCATTCAAAAAAGGAGTAGACACGGTTTTTGAGGAATTTTTATAATCTGAGAACAGATATTAAAAATCTTATCACATTACGGGTGTCAATTATAAAATAAGAACATCAAGATACCTCTGGAAACAATGCATATTTGCATTGTTTATTTGTTGACAGATGTCATCCAGTTTTTTGTGAGACAGTAGTTCACTTTCTTAGATATTAGCGTAAAAAATACGTGTTCGTAAAAAAGCAAGTTATTTTGAAAATGGTATATTCATTGGAAGAGCGAAAAGAGTTACTTGGAATTTATATTCAGTGCAACAAGAATAAGTCTCTTGCTCGGAGGGAGTATGTTAGGTTATTTCGAGAAAGGCTACCTCCTTCCTAAAATAGTTTTAAAAACATTTATGCAAAGTTTAGGAATACCGAATCTCTGAGAGACAAGAAATGGGAAAGGCGAAGAACAAAAACAGGAGAAGACACAGAACTCAACGCGTTATTATATTTTGCTGAAAATCCATCCAAATCATCCTATGCCGCAGCAATAGAATTGGATATATGTGTGATAAAAATATTACATCGCCATAATTTTAAACCATATAGTATTTTGCCCATTCAATATTTAGACGACAACAACCTTCAAGGCAGGTTAACCTTCTGCAGAGACATACTTGATAGAATAGAGGAAGATGATGAGTTTCTAAGTCATGTCTTTTGGACTGACGAAAGCAGTTTTTCTACTGCGGGAATTTTTAACAGAAAAAATGTACATTACTGGGCAGCGGAAAATCCACATATTGTAAAAAAAATAAAAAAACAAACCATACCAAACTGGATACCAAACTGTAAACGTGTGGTGTGGCATCTACAAGGATGCTATTGTAGGTCATGTATTTATAAATGGGCCCTTAAATGCACAACGTTATGTGGATATTCTTCAACATCCAGTTGAAAATTATTTAGATAATATTAATTTAGTGGACAACAGATCTGTTATTTGGCAGCAAGATGGAGCACCACCACACTCTGCAAGGAACGTCACCGAATACCTAAACAGAAAATATCCTATTTGGATAGGAAGGCACGGTGTTATACATTGGCCCGCTAAAAGTCCGGACTTAACACCTATGGATTTTTTCTCTGGGGTACGATAAAACAAGATATATACGAAACTGGGGTTTTTAATAATATGAATGAGTTAAAAGAATGCATACGTGTAAAAATTGAGGAATTAAACCAAAATGGTGATATATTTCAAAAGGTGAGAAGCAATTTTATAAAGCGATGCCAAATGTGTATTCAGAATGGTGGTGGTTACGTGGAAAATATTTAATTACGTTACGTGTAAATAAATAAAATGGTGTTACTCTATGGTGTTACTGTATTAATATTGACTTTTATTTGTTTTTATTAGGCTTATGTTGTTTATTTTTATTACTCGCTACTGTTATTGTCACCTATATATTATTTATTTATTATCTCAATAAATGGCATTGTTTCCGGAGGTATCTTGATATGTTTTTTGTTTTATAGTTGACACCCGTAATGTGATAAGTTTTTAGTAATATCTCACGAACAGGTAAAGTGATTATATAACAATTAGATATTTTTTTATTCAGAAAATTAAGGACATTATTTTGGTATAAAAATATACGGGGTGTTCCATTTAAAAAAATCATGTTTTATTTTCCACCCTGTATATCTTACGAGATTTTAATATCCTCAGATTATAAAAATTCATCAAAAACCGCGTCCACTCCTTTTTTGAATGAGTTAAATCGGCAAAGGATAAGTGAGATAAGGGGGTGTCAATCTTAAGAGACTTACCCTGTACAGTGTACAATGTACATATGTCAATGTGACAGAATTTGCTCTGTATGTGTAAGACGTTCTTCATCAACATAAAAGAAATAGGGTGTGTTTAAGATAACAAGATTGACGCTTGCGGCGTCTTACCAATAGCGATAATATTTCGTACTTAGGTATGTTCCAGCATTTTTGAAGTGAAAATTGTATTAACGGGAATTAACGGGTACGGCGTATTGCGGGTTGTGGTAATACGAGAGGAAGGTTATAGTGTATACTTTAAAATTCTAAAATTAAAAGTTTTCACTTCTATCGTGTGGTCATAAGCACAATCACCCATGTTGTTATACTAAACTAACAATATTGACCCATTAATTATTGCCCTGAGCAAAACATGCTGTACTTAGGTTATGGGATCGGATCAAATCATTTATGGGATTTTATAAGAAATATCTTTGTTTAGTTTAATTTAGAATATATGTTAATAGGGGTACAAGGGGTCCAGTAAAACAAGTTTTTTGAAAGATATAGATACCGCTCTTTTGCCTAAAATATAACTATTAATGTCATAACACAGTTTTTTCTTCTAAATTATTAGTATCATGAATTATAATAACAAATACATTGTTAATAGCAATAAACTTTGTGTAGAAACTTTATAGGGTTATTAACATAATGTTTGTTAATCTACAGATTCCGTTTAAACCAAGAAACATATAGGAATTCATTATATAGGCATTACTTATTATGTAAATTTTTAATATACACGGTGATTAAAAATAGTATTGCTTATATAATCGACAGAATCAACCTAAAGAGATAAAGGGAATCATTGGGAAAACCAAATATTAGTTACAAATTTAATAGTTTATTTATTATATCACAAGCATGGGAATTTTCATAATTGTACGACAAGAAGGAAATATATTACCTACGTTTTGATGGGATACGTATACAATGGCAACACAAGATAAATGTACAATTCATGAATTAGCTAGGGAGAAAATTCCCTGGAACATACTTCTACTCACCGTAATACTGTAAAACATAACAAAGCAGCCGCTGTAGATTAATAGCCATCTATATTTTATTTAGAACATAAAAGCTAAAAGAGGACAAACGGAAAACTCCATGGTTTGAATTATATTGCAGCCTACATGAAATTCCTCAGCCCAGATAGTCCAATAACTTTTACGAAAGTAGACAATAACTTAGTTCTACCACTCTTGTAATGCAAAGGTCGATTATGAATTTTATTGGTCATATAAGCTGGCTAGATGATAAAATTGGTTGTAACAACCCACTACGCATAAATATAACCTCTTAAAATTTTATACATACATTTTCCTTAGTGTTTTAATCCAAATATTTGAAAGCGGTCTGGTATATATGCATAAAATAAGAATGCCAGATATGATGAAATGGTTATCCACTATGGATATCGATATATAAATATAGGTTGTAGGCATGCTTTGAATGGCTTATTGAACACATCAATGTATGGCGAAACTGGTATGCTCTCAGTTATATCTAGTGTTTTGAAGCTAGGTATATTTTTTAATTATCAGTGAGCTTGGTAATATAATTTTTTGAAAAATATGATGTAGGTAGTAACTAAAGGTAACGCATCGAAGCAACCGCTATTCAATGATTTTGCATGGCAATCAATAAACACAAATTTCCAATACATATTTTGTTGTTTTTGGTAGGTAATATGTTTTTAAAATGTGAATTAATATGTAACGAAGTGGAAATTTCGTGCCACTGTGTTACATTATAATAATAATATAAATGTAATATATTTGGTATACCACAAGGTAGTGTTTCAGGGCCTTTTTTATTTCTCTTTTATATAAATAATAATGATTTTTATATTACAAGCTTTTATTTAACTTGCTATGTATGTATCTATGTATGTTTGTTCGGGTCCAATCTTGCAACTGAATTTTAAATCAGTTACAACCGATTGAGCTGAAATTTTGCATGGATGTTTAGTTTGGATGACAATACATGGCTAGCTAAGTGACGTCATTATAAATCCAATATAGCGGATCGCCCAAGATGGCGGACTGGTTATTATTTATGTACTTCCATGAAATGGATATCAAATGAAAGGGATACAAAAATGACCTCGGATATAAAATGGAAGGGTTCAAGGGGAAAAATTCAAAATGGCGAAAAATAAGATGACCGCTACACCAATTTTAAAGAGTTATAACTCGGCAAAGGTTAGCCATAGTTTGGTGGTTCTCGATCAAATGTTGTAGGGACCGACAACAGTCAACTGCTGGCGATAAAAAAATTTCAAGATGGCGGATTTAAGATGGAGATCAAAAACTTAGTTGCTCCAATCTGTCTAAAATGTTGTTATCCCGGGGTTTTTGGGGTCCCCGATTACGATTTACTGGTCGAATTGTTCTGGTTAAATCTAGCAACTGAATTTTGAAAGTACGCCTTGGCTGTCTTCATACTACGACTTGTATAATTTGGCGAAATGGTCGTCAATAGCATTGGCGCACAGCACAGACTTAGAAACATGTCCAGCGATAATAATGAAAAACTAAATAATGAAAATTAAATTAATAGTAAAAAACATTTTTAAAAACAAGCTTTTATTGAGAAGCTCTAAAAAAGAAATAAATTAACTTTAAATTAATTTAAACCCTTCCATTTATAACGTTCCACAATTTATATGATATAAAAGCTTGTCGCGAGATTTATCTGTGCAGATAAACAAGAATACGATATGTAAATTGACGTAAGACGTAAATTGACCTAAAAGTAAAAGTAAAAGTAATTTTTTGCATCAACATACATCACGTGCTGATGCTCCTGGAAATTGTCCAAAAACAACAAACCTAAGGCGTAAATTGATGCATACACACGCCAAGATAGCTGAAAAAGACTATACATAGTAATGACTATACATTTTTCAGATTTCGAATATCTTCAAAGACTATACATGGCAATGACTATACATTTTTCAGATTTCGAATATCTTCAATAGATTTGCAGATTATCTTTTCTTAAACATATTAATTTTATATTCTTCTATCAAGTGGCCATGAAAACAAATATTATCGGCTGTCAAACAAGACTGCTCAAAAACAAAAAATGTCGTGGCGTCGGTTTAGTAGTGCAGAAAATCGTGCTTTAGAGATGTTACAAAGTGGTTTAGGACAAAAGGAAGTAGCTCAACGTTTTAATATCAATCAATCAGTAATTGGTAGATGCTGGACATGGCTTCTTACCAATTGTGATGGACGATAAAGAATAACAACGCGGAGTCCATAATAGCTAGATAAGAATATCTGACGAAGCAATGATTTTCAAAATGCAATTGTATTAAGATATTCTTTACGACAACGAAACATAAAGAAACTTCCATATTTTGATACAACAATTAACAGACCTCTGCATGAAAACGAGCTGAAAGCTTACAGATGTTTTGAAAAACACAGATTTTAAGCTGCTAATTGAATACCTCGACCAAACTGGGCTAGGGACTATCTTAACGGTAGAGTCATTGCGTTTTTAATGACGAATCAGGGGTATGTTTATTTCCTGATAACAATTGGATTCGTGTGTGGAGATCAAGGGGAGAAATATCTGCAATAGTGTATGGCGCGGCGTTGACAAAGTTTCATTTGGTTGTCAACCGTACCATAAATGGCAAAAATGCTACCAGATCAGATTTTGCATCAGTATATTAGACCAATTGCAGTTATTATTAGACCCGATCTTATGTATGTATATGATAATGCAATAATGAACCATGGAACTAGGCCGGTAAAAAAAGTACCTAATTCGGTTTCTTCAAGGTGGACGAGTGAATACAACTAACTATGTGTACTATTCTACTGCATATACCTAGTGCACCAAAATAGTCCAAATATATTTTCAATATTTTGTAAAACGCATATAAAATATATACTACTTTTGGTAAAAAAAATATTAATATCTTTTGGTAAATGGATGAAATACTTCTCCAAGCATCACACGAAACTTTGCAAATAAATACCCACAACTTCACATTTATTTACTACTGCTGGCAATAGATTTAAGCACTGATGTGTCCACTGTCCAGCCAGTCCATTATAAATGTCTTCTGCCCCGTTAGAGCGGTCAGCCGCAGCCGGTGACACCAAGAAAGAACATTAGGATGACAAGTCACTGCGTTATGTAAGAATAGGACTAAATTTTCCCCCGAGAGCCGTTTACATCCCAAAATGCTTTCTGCGTTATTTTAATTTTAGGTCAACCTGATGATGTATGGACGTAATTTATTGTTTTGCTCGCGAGCTTTCGGGCAATTCCCAGCATATGGACGAGAATAACGTTGCGAGATCGGAATAAGTTATTTTAACATATGGCACAACTCTATGTTAAGTTGCGCTCGATTTATATACCAACTTTGAAAACGTGGTGTTTTGAAAGCTCAGAACTGCAAACATGCAAATCTATTAAAATCCCTGAAAGTATTCCCAAATACATTCTTAAGCAGCTGAAACTGTGTTTATATGATAGTTTATAGTAGACTATTAGGATATTATTCTGTATCTAAGTTGCTCTCCGTGGATACTCTACGCTCTAGGTCGATTATCTCATTTTCTCAACTTATAATAATTATTCCATAAAGATTGTAGTGCGTGTAAAGGTTTAGATACAGGGCTGGCCCAGCCCATTCTCGCAATAGAGTTTGAAACAACTTTTGGTGGCAATCACATCTGCTTCCAAAATAACTTAAAATGCACCAATACAAAGTTGACAGCTAACATCTGGCAACTGTCAAATTTATGATATTCCAAAAAAGTCTTCAGAAAATGGTCTTGATTGTTAATATTTCGAAAATGTCACTAAGAAATTATGTTTCTAATGACATTTTACGCCGACTTGCCCATTTTAAACGAAAAATAGTATTTATAAAGTCTGACATTGCAATTCATACTGTGACAATAATATTCCTAAGTGTCGTTGATTTTGAAAATTTTTGATATTCTTTATCGAAAAAAAGGTACTGTCTGGATTATTTAAAAAATCACCGATTATAAGATTGTCATAAAAACCAATTTTATACTATGACATTATTCGACCATTTGCTAAAGATTTTTTTGGTGAATCATAAATTGGACAGTTGCCAAATGTTAGCTGCTTATATATATATATATATATATATATATATATATATATATATATATATATATATATATATATATATATATATATATATATATATATATATATTTGTGAAAAGTAATCACAAAATAAATATGAATAGCAAAGAATTTCAAAGCTAATATATATATATATATATATATATATATATATATATATATATATATATATATATATATATATATATATATATATATATATATATATATATTTGTGAAAAGTAATCACAAAATAAATATGAATAGCAAAGAATTTCAAAGCTAATATATATATATATATATATATATATATATATATATATATATATATATATATATATATATATATATATATATATATATATTTATATATATATATATTTTGTGAAAAGTAATCTTGGGTTTGTAGCATTTCATTAGATAGAGAAATAAGCAAATAGACGAATAATAAGGTAAGATACACTTACCAGTCCTGCATCTGGACTTACACACGGAAACGAACCACTTAGAAGTTGTACACTTTCTTTCACCTTCATTGAGGATCTTCAGAGTGGTGTACGACCTGTTTCATCGATCATTTATACTTGAATTTAAAATATTAATATTCCAACATTTGCAGTGACGTTTTATGACATCAGTTTTTTACGGAACTCAAATTCTTAGAATACACAAACCTAGTCTACTATTTATATTTGTTCTATTTGAACATTTTATATATAAAAGCATTAGGCATACAGTTATCCAGAAGATGTTAAACTTTAAAATGCATCAAATCTTGTAGAACCTATTGAAAACAACTACTTTCTTAGCTACGTGCTAGAGAATATTGAATTACATATACAATAGAAATCTAAAGCATTCAAAGAGGGAGTGATACAGATCAATGAAACGTCAATGATCAATGAAAGAAATGAAAGGTCGTACCCCACTCTGAAGATCCTCAATGAAGGTGAAAGAACTTGTACAACTTCTAAGTGGTTCGTCTCCGTGTGTATGTCAAGATATAGGACTGGTAAGTGTATCTTCTTTATTATTCGTCTATTTGCTTATTTCTCTATGTAATGAAATGCTACAAACCCAAGATTACTTTTCACAAAACAAATATGAATAGCAAAGAACTTCAAAGCTAATATATATATATATATATATATATATATATATATATATATATATATATATATATATATATATATATATATATATATATATATATATATATATATATATATATATATATATATATATATATATATATATATATATATATATATATATATATATATATATATATATATATATATATATATATATATATATATATATATATATATATATATATATATATATATATATATATATATATATATATATATATATATATATATATATATATATATATATATATAATTTTCTTAATACATATCACACTGCTATGGAATTAACAACGTATTTATTTTATAAGAAAGCACTTTGATAAAATCGAAATATAAGTAGCGTCTGCGCCACGCTGTTCGACAAGCGTTCGACACTGTCTGACAGGAGGGCTTATAGCTAAACTTGCACGGCTAGCTTTCCCTCCATACCTCACTTCCTTCCTCAAGTCCTACCTATCAAACCGAACCATCCAAGTCCTGGTCAAATCCTATCTATCCAATCCGTATCCCGAAAATTTCGGTCAACCCCAGGGCACAGCCCCAAAACTTTACATCTATTACACCTCAGATATTCCAGTATTCCCACAGACCCAAATAACGCTGTACGCTGACGACACGGCGAACTAAAAATCCACATGCAACAAATTATACCTTATTATAACACTACTGGATAGGGCTGGAACCTTTGATGTAACTGTAATACTCGGAGTAGTTTCCACACACACCAAAACACTTTCACTTCGCTCGACGCGCGTTTCGCCAACCAAGTTAGCATCATCCGGAGACGATTAAAACTAATCTTGTACCAATTCCACAGACCTTGGACTATCTTGAGGATTTACTCCAATTAAACAACTATAGAAAAGAAGTAATAGAAGAATATATAAACCTTACAAAACTTTGTATGAAACAAAATTGCTTCCGTTTCAATGACAAGTTTTATGAACAACATGAAGGAACCGCAATGGGTAACTGTTTATCGCCTTTCATTGCTAATGTCTTCATGAGTCGGTTTGAAACTGAAGCAAAAGAAGAATTCGAGTATTTTCCTAAGATTTGGCTTAGGTATGTGGATGACATTTTTGCCGTGTTTGATACTAAGATTGCGGATGTAGAAAACTTCATTTCCAAATTAAATAGTCGTTTCACTTCTGTAAATTTTACATATGAACTAGGAAATAATGGAAAACTTCCATTTTTAGATGTATTAGTAATTTAAAAATAGTGACAATAGGTTAGAAATTGATATAAAAAGATACCAGTACGATCAGATATATCCCTAATGACTCTCACCACTGCTATCAACATAAAATGGCACGTTTTAATTTTCTTGTCCATCGTTTACTAAGTTTCCCTCTCAGTAATGAGAGGTTTGAAAAAGAAAAAGTATTAATTAAAGATATAGCTGTGAGTAATGGTTATCCTAGAGATATAGTTGAAAAACTAATTAGGAAGCGTAAATGTAAGGACACACTTCGTAATTCTACGACCTTTCAAAAGGATATAGAGGCTCCGAAATATGTATCCATCCCGTACGAACCCCGGTTTACTCGTGGTTTGAGTAAGGTTTTCAAAAACGTGGGTATAACAGCGATTCATTCGTCGAGCAACAAATTACAACAACTTTTAGACAATCCAAAGGATAAAATTGTTCCAAATGAAAGGTCTGGGATTTACGAAATTAGTTGTAATGATTGTGATCGAAAATATGTTGGACAAACGAGACGATCAATTAACACCAGATTTAAAGAGCATATGGCTCATCTAAAATATGGAAGAACAGATAAGTCTAGTGTTGCACAACATGCTTTTGACAACAATCATAGAATAGATATTAGTAATTTAAGATTAGTTAGAAATGTGACCAATAATAGACAGTTGGATGCATTTGAGAGCATAGAAATTGTAAAATGTAATAGTAGTATGAATAGCGACAAGGGACCTATACCGTATAGCCCGCTTTACGCGTTGCTTAGCAACCGATGATTGAACCGTGATTAGTCACGCGTAAATTTCACGGTGATATCATACCGTAGCCCGCTTTACGCGTTGCTTAGCAACCGATCATTGAAGCAAGATTAGTCACGCGTAAATTTCACGGTGATATCATTAGTGACGTCACCATGAAAATAGTATAAATATGGTAGATTTTGTAGTTTAAGATGAGTTTTAATCGTCTCCGGATGATGCCAACTTGGTTGGCGAAACGCGCGTCGAGCGAAGTGAAAGTGTTTTGGTGTTTGTGGAAACTACTCCGAGTGTTCTTATTATAACAAATGGAAAAATAAAATAAATCCTAACAACACAGAGGTTCACCAACAATGTCATAAGATCAAATATGAAAATCGAAAACATCGCCATAAAAGAAACACCAAGCAACTATATGTATATATATATATATATATATATATATATATTAGCTTTGAAATTCTTTGCTATTCATATTTGTTTTGTGAAGAAAAGTAATCTTGGGTTTGTAGCATTTCATTACATAGAGAAATAAGCAAATAGACCAATAAGAGGAAAGAAAAAAAACTTTCCTCTTATTCGTTAAGTTAAGATAAGATAACTTTTCACAAAATATATATATATATATATATATATATATATATATATATATATATATATATATATATATATATATATATATATATATATATATATATATATATATATATATATATATCCAAAAAATTCCGCGACCCCTAAATTTTTTATAAGTTTGTTGTTTCATGTTTAACTTTCATATTTTTATTACCATTTCGCATCAGATTTTAGACAAATATTTGGCTTTATGGTTTAAATAAATGTCTTAGTTATTGTCGAATTTTATCTTAAAGCTTAACTTATGTTTTGCCGGGTTAAATCAAATTTATATTTTTTGACAATAAATTTGAAAATCCCTGTGGAAAGATTGACGTCTAAGATTATGATTAAACATTCTCTGGTGCAATTTCGGACTTATTGGTGACATTTCGTTTAATGAATCATGTTGCCAACTCCTTCCTTTTAAATGATAACGATTTTTAAATAAATCGCTACCAATTTTACGTCAGTTACGTCGGTATGCAACTTTTTTTCGAAAATTGTTTGACAGGACACTAAAATATAAGTTAGTTAAGATAAGTTTAGTTGTCATCATGGTTCTATCTGTCAGCGAGTTTGGCCAAATTGTTGGCTTAATCTCTATTAAGTCATTCTCTATTAAGTCTATTTCCTCTATCAAGCCACGGCCATCCTATGATTACATTTACAAGGCATTCATCAAGATCCGTACGCTGTGGCAGGTTGGGGAGCGGTTGCAATAGGTCGCTATATTAAGAGTTTTCAATCGGACGCAGCGCATTTTGTTAACCACTCTATATAATAGTGGAGCAACGATTTCAGAAAGTTTTATATTTTATCGTATATAATATCGTATCGTTTTATTCTTTCGCATTTTTTAACTTTGATACTAAATATCGCAGCGAATAAATTTTTGCAATTTTTTAAATGCGTAATCCTTACGTAAAATAACCCGCTAAACAACTTTGGTTCAAAACTTTTCTCTCTAAAATCATTTTTCCATTATTGAGATAAAAGTGAAAAAAGTACCGTTTTCAGAATTATTTAGCAATAAAAAACCATGACGCGTATCTCGCTCATTGTAAATTTTTTAATGCCTTACTATATATGTTAAGATCATGCATATAAGCCCTATTTCAGCGTTCCATCCAAAGCCCTAATTCACGATATTTTTTGGGGTCTGACACCCCTACCATTGGTAATATAATTAACATTAAATTTAGCATTCACTCTCCTCGGAATATGCATCATTGGCAACTGGTGACTATTGGATATGAATACACTATAGATTTCTATGTATGTTCAATATTTTTTATTGAAGGGTGGCATATAGTAGGTATCAGTAAAATAATCTTCTATGCGAAAAGCAAGACAAGAAGAATTTTTTACATATAACATAATGTATATAAAATTATGCAGAGAGAGCAGATATACCACCTGGTACATTTATTAGTGATATATTTACTATATTATGTAGGACAAGAGTACCTTTTCAAACAAGTTTTCTGACTTTGGTTATGCAATGTCCATACCCACCTACGTGTATTCCTTTTATAGGAAAACCACCTAAAATATCCAAGAATTCCAGCTGATATATTTCCGATTTATTTTCAGTAACATGTATCTTAATTTAAATTGCGGACATGAGATTACCTTCTAATATTTAAGGCAGGCAAAAGTATGCCTGCAATCAATCACGTCGGTTGCAACTAACAAGGTGCCTATCTAAAAACTTACGAAAGAATTTTCTACCGACCCACGTGAATTTAAATTTCCCCACTGACCAAACATATGTTAATGCATTTCGGAAACATATGTTCAAACTACTTTAGAAACAATAGAATATAAATTTACTTTTTATATTTATGGGTTTTTTGTGAGAAAATGCAAAGCCATGGTTTCCAATACCCAAGCTTACGCCACTAAACAAGTTCATATCGTATTAATTTTGTTTTTAAATGTGTTCTGTTGTGGTATTGTGTGTAATAGTACAGCATCAGATTTGAATTTTAAAGTTATTACAGGTCATTTTATGTTCAGTTTTTTTATCTCTCAAAATTTATGAATGCGCTTTTTCTAGCTTCTCGCTAGAGTTGTAACTATTTTGTTTCTTATTCTATACACTTATATTAACCACCTCGTATTATTAGTATAATAGGTATTAGCCACATTTAACAAGTCTACAATCCCCTATAAATAATTATTTAGACATTTATTATAAGAATGCCCCATATAAGACGGCATTCAAGTATTATATTTCCATAAAAGAATAAGTATATTTTTATTACCTTTCACATTTTATTTAAAAAATGTAGAATCAAATATCTTAAATATAGCTACGCATAATAGACATGCAAAATATTTTTTTTGTTCTAGTTTGTTTCAGTTCGCATTTTTGCTCTCAAAATATGGGTTACATGGCAACATCAATTTATTTAGGATACCTTATTTTTAAACGGGAAGCAAACGCTTTGTAATTCTGTTGTTCTTTTGGGATCGTTGGACTAATATTTAAAGCTCCCCCAACATAGTGAAATCAAAAACATAGCTTCGTTTATACAGAGATAGCTGTATTCGGAAAAACGTGGCAACGTAGCTAGAGGTAAACTAGTTTCTCACCAGTGTACCGTTCCGACGTAAACAAAGTAGTTTCGCGCCGATCTTTTTTCGGTTAAGTGTAATAAAATATCAATTGTACAGTGTCTTTTAATGCCTAGTGATGGTATAATAGAACCACGTATAATGAGCAAATTTAGTTGTTATATAATGTTTTAATGTTTGTAGAAATGAAAATAAATCATGAATTATTTTTCATTTACAAAAAAATAGAAACAAAAAAGTTAAATTGTAGCTTTGAAGTTGATTACGAATTAATCATTTCGTCATTTCTGCATAACCAGGTGGTAGTACCTTTTTTAATTACAAATTATAAAATATGTATTTTTTATTTTCTATTATTTTATTTCTCGGAAAAAAAGTCTCAAATAGTTTCTCGTCTTATCGAATGATACATGCTATAACACGGATTACTTTTTGTTTCATATTTAACTGGATAATGTTCCAGGTCTATACTTACTGATATGACTTACTGATATGACTTAAAGATCATATTTTAAATTTTTTATCTGCAATTATAATCCTCAAATGGTTAAATCGCATGGAATACATGTTGGGATATAAAACGTGAATGTGACCCAACAAAATTTTTAAATACGGCTATGTAAAGGTAAACCTAACCCTAGTCTTCAATAATACCTGGGCTTTGATTGTTTTAGCGTCTAGGCCGTATTGTACTAATTACCATTACCTATTAGTTATTTAGCCAGTAGGCTATTTAGTTATCCTTTATTTTAAGTTATCCGCATAATTTCCTCATTGTTTAGTTCGAATTTCGTCTGTCATGTCATTCTCGCGTGTCTTCTTTTCTTGGTAAATATATTTAATATTCTTCATTGATAGCACCAGTATCATTAATAATTGTTTCCCTATTTTAACCTCACAGATCCACACTAGCTTCATTTAAAAGCTTCACATATAAAGGCAGAAAACGAGATTACCTGAAAAATTAAAGCCTACAATTACTATAAAAATCTGTGGTGTGCGCAGCACGGGTAATCGATTAGTTGAATACATTCCTTATAACAACGACGTGTTGAGCTATTGATTACTTTTC
>CAXKVY010015189.1:0-29609 GCA_964058915.1 Tetropium fuscum
GTGGGATACAGCATTAATGACAATTATGTGGGACACTATTACAACGATTCAATGCTGTATCAAAAAAACTGCAAGATTCAAAGATAACTTTAGGCATAGCAACTGATCTTTGCAACTCTCTTTCATAGTTCGTTCAATCAATAAGAAATGCAGGAGTAGAAGCCTTAGAAGAAAAAGCAGCATTACTTACAAATGAGAGACAGACAGTACAGACAGACAGTACAATTGTGATAAAAGGCGTGCCCCTAAAAAAATTTTTTTGATGAAATTGGGATAGAATATGAAAGTAATATGCGTGGAAAATAAAAATTTAAAGTAGAGGTCCTTAACGTTACCTGTGATAGAATAATTGAAGAGATACGAAAAAGGGGAGATAAGTATTTAAAGGTGAATGATAATTTCCGTGTCTTCTTCAATTATGCCAATATGGGCGACGATGAAATTAAAAAATAGGCTGAAAAAATTAGATTGCTATTTGAAAAAGATATAAACGATGAATTTGAAAATTAACTTTTTCATTTCATATCGTTTTTAACAGAATCACAAAAGAATTTGTCTCCCTCAGAAATTTATAAAATAATAAAGGAAAATGATCTTCAGTCAACTTTTCCTAACGTTGAAATTCTATTAAGAATATATTTAACAATTCCTGCATCCAATGCTACAGGAGAAAGATCGTTCTCCACCTTGAAAAGGTTTAAGAATTACTTGCGGAATGCTATGGAACAACAGCGTTTAACCGCATTATCAATACTTAATATTGAATCGACGATCACTCAGAAAATTTCTTTCGAGAGAGCAATTGAAAAGTTTTCAGAGGTAAAAGGTCATGTATGTGAATAACTTGTATTATGTACATAATATGATAATTATTATGTTAGGTCAGAGGATTTATATGTTATACCTAAACACAAGTTTAGTTTTATTGTAAATACTATAGGTAGGTATATGGTACCTGTAAAATGTGTATTTAAGTACTTTTATGATCGTTAATATAATTCACTGATAAAGGAAATGTTTTTTTGTACCTGTGTAAATTTTACTCTATTTTATAAGGGGACGGGGGCCCGGAATTAGCAGTGGGCCTAGGGCCTAAAAGTTGTTTAATCCGGCACTGAAAACAATATCGGTATAAGAAGGATAAAGATCGAAAAAAAAGTATGTTCAAGAGGTCATAATTCAGTCAATTTTTATACCGAAAATTTTTTCATATTAAAGGCGATTTGATATACTTTTTTCTGTAAACAATGCCTATCTCTGACCCAAAAAAAGTTATAGACAAAAAAAAAATAAACAAGAACGAAAGTTTGGTTTTGTTTTTGTTTTTGCTCCAACATATTAATCTTTTGGAATGGATGGGGTTGTCGCGCTTTTTTTTCTCAAAAATTTGAATGGCTCATCGTTTTTGTATCGTAAATCGCGTAGTTATGCCATATTAATGTAAATGTGCTCATTCTAGTAGGTATTTCCAGGTACTATAGCGGCATCTTTCCAGTCCTATTCAAACAGTATTAAGTAAAAAAAATAATCAATTGAATCACGAATGGAACTATATTCGAAGTTCATTTAATTTTGACGCTAGGACATCGAAAAAACAACGTTGGAGAGCTGCATTACTCGGGAACATGATGCTTTTCTAAATAATCGCAATCAGTGTCATGGTTCAGCCTAAGATGCTCGGAATGTACGAACTTTGGTACGAACGCAGCTTAAAATGGGTCCGCGTAACCTTGGTCGAAAAAGTGGTAGAAAAACTCAAAATCTACTTTTATTAATAACAACTTTTTGTTGTCAGACTAACGGTTTAACATTTAACGGTTTAACGGTTTAACGTTTTCATGTTAGTGCAACTTCACCCGTTTGAGCGCCTGGGGTAGTTTGCGCTCCCCTGAGGAGGGGGTTGCAAATTTAGGACAATACATCTACCATATAGAGGTATACATTTACGAGAATTATTGCCCGTCAGACCTTTTGCAGGAAAAAAGTACCTACATAGTATCTAAGATACCTATATCATCTTAAAAAAATGTGGCGTTTACGAGCCCTTAGAATGTAGTCGACAATTATGTAATACGTATATTATATAATAACATCAAAACATAAAAAATTGCTTACACTTTTCCTCTAGAGCTAACTGCAACTAAGTAATCATTTTGTGCCGTAGTAGATGGATATCCTGCAAAATGTAAAAACATATGTAGGTAATTAATATCATGAAGTATACAGTCAGAAGGTACAGTTAGATAGTGATTATAAGAATTGACATTGTCCATCGTCCTTCTCATGAATAGTTGAACACAGCTCTCTCTCTCTCTCTCTCTCTCTCTCTCTCTCTCTCTCTCTCTCTCTCCACCTCTCCCTCACTCCCTCACTCCCTTCCTCCCTCCCACCCTTACGATTTTACCCTTTAGCCTCCCTTACGATTTTACCATTGGTTGTACAAAAAAGGTATGAGACCATTGTGTAAGAAATTTCGTCTCCTACACATTTTCTGAGAAACGTTTTGCGCTAAAAAGCGCAACAAAGGCGTTATATCCCAAAAACTGGAAAAAATACCGATTTTTGATGGTTATTTTCGCCTTCCCAAGCGAGCTCAGGGGTGGAGACGACGGATACTTGGAAGGGTTCTAGTTGTTGTTGAAATATTCTAATCATCTCGAACAACATATAAAAAAACAATACTTGCCGGACATATTGATCGAGGGACCCCCTTTTTAAGTCTGGCGACTGGAGTATTATCAGTTACAAAAAATTACAGCCGTATGCATGGTTGCACAAAAAATATCATGCACACCACAGCCGCAATTTTTTCATATGGGGAAGTAGCAATTATAGTAAGTAAGGCAAAAATAGTCTCCATATTATGAAACTTTATCTCGCCAGGGAAAATGACTATTTAAACGTTTGGCACGCAACATAATCCAAGGGTTCCAACATGTCGATAATAACTAATAATAGTCACCGTTAATTAGCAAGTAAAATGGCAAATAGAAGAAGTAATTTATAAACTTTAAAATTTGCGTGCAGACTCATTAGACATCCAAATACAGATAAAAAGATTTCAAATCTCTCAAGAGGGTGCTTCATTCCCTTTTGTTTCAGAAACCACCCTCTAAAGTGATCTCGCCCTAGTTTTTTAAATTTTTCTCAAAAACTGTTACTCTGACGACGAAAATCAGTAGGACCTAAAATATTCAGTATAAAATTCTACATCATTTAGGTTCCATAGACTTTTTTCATAAAGGAGTAAAGTCTTATTCAGTGACAGAGAAAGAATTACCTTAAGATAATTCAATTATTGAATAAACAAGAGTTTGTTTTTAGTGGATTAGGCCTCAACGGGAAACCAGTTTCAAAATAATGCGCAAGGAGATCGTAGGTGGTGGTGTGGAAACGGGCTCAAATATAAGAGACGTAGTAATAACAACATTTCCATCCATGATTCCAACATGTCGATAACAACTAATAATAGCCACCGTTAATTAGCAAGTAAAATGGCAAATAGAAGAAGTAATTTATAAACTTTAAAATTTGCGTGCAGACTCATTAGACATCCAAATACAGATAAAAAGATTTCACATCTCTCAAGAGGGTGCTTTAATGGCTTTTGTTTCAGAAACCACCCTCTAAAGTGATCTCGTCCTAGTTTTTTAAATTTTTCTCAAAAACTGTAACTCTGACGACGAAAATCAGTAGGACCTAAAATATTCAGTATAAAATTCTACATCACTTAGGTTCCATAGACTTTTTCCATAAAGGAGTAAAGTCTTATTCAGTGACAGAGAAAGAATTACCTTAAGATAATTCAATTATTGAATAAACAAGAGTTTGTTTTAGTGGATTAGGCCTCAACGGGAAACCAATTTCAAAAAAATGCGCAGGGAGATCGTCAGTGGTGGTGCGGAAACGGGCTCAAATATAAGAGACGTAGTAATAACAACATTTCCATCCATGGTTCCAACATGTCGATAACAACTAATAATAGTCCCCATTAATTAGCAAGTAAAATGGCAAATAGAAGAAATAATTTATAAACTTTAAAATTTGCGTGCAGACTCATTAGACATCCAGATACAGATAAAAAGATTTCACATCTCTCAAGAGGGTGCTTTATTCCCTTTTGTTTCAGAAACCACCCTCTAAAGTGATTTCGCCCTAGTTTTTTTAATTTTTCTCAAAAACTGTTACTCTGACGACGAAAATCAGTAGGACCTAAAATATTCAGTATAAAATTCTACATCATTTAGGTTCCATAGACTTTTTCCATAAAGGAGTAAAGTCTTATTCAGTGGCAGAGAAAGAATTACCTTAAGATAATTCAATTATTGAATAAACAAGAGTTTGTTTTTAGTGGATTAGGCCTCAACGGGAAACCACTTTCAAAAAAATGCGCAAGGAGATCGTCAGTGGTGGTGTGGAAACGGGCTCAAATATAAGAGACGTAGTAATAACAACATTTCCATCCATGGTTCCAACATGTCGATAACAACTAATAATAGCCACCGTTAATTAGCAAGTAAAATGGCAAATAGAAGAAGTAATTTATAAACATTAAAATTTGCGTGCAGACTCATTAGACATCCAAATACAGATAAAAAGATTTCACATCTCTCAAGAGGGTGCTTGTTGCCCTTTTGTTTCAGAAACCACCCTCTAAAGTGATCTCGCCCTAGTTTTTTAAATTTTTCTCAAAAACTGTTACTCTGACGGCGAAAATCAGTAGGACCTAAAATATTCAGTATAAAATTCTACATCATTTAGGTTCCATAGACTTTTTCCATAAAGGAGTAAAGTCTTATTCAGTGGCAGAGAAAGAATTACCTTAAGATAATTCAATTATTGAATAAACAAGAGTTTGTTTTTAGTGGATTAGGCCTCAACGGGAAACCACTTTCAAAAAAATGCGCAGGGAGATCGTCAGAGGTGGTGTGGAAACGGGCTCAAATATAAGAGACGTAGTAATAACAACATTTCCATCCATGGTTCCAACATGTCGATAACAACTAATAATAGCTACCGTTAATTAGCAAGTCAAATGGCAAATAGAAGAAGTAATTTATAAACTTTAAAATTTGCGTGCAGACTCATTAGACATCCAAATACAGATAAAAAGATTTCACATCTCTCAAGAGGGTGCTTTATTCCCTTTTGTTTCAGAAACCACCCTCTAAAGTGATCTCGCCCTAGTTTTTTAAATTTTTCTCAAAAACTGTTACTCTGACGGCGAAAATCAGTAGGACCTAAAATATTCAGTATAAAATTCTACATCATTTAGGTTCCATAGACTTTTTTCATAAAGGAGTAAAGTCTTATTCAGTGGCAGAGAAAGAATTACCTTAAGATAATTCAATAATTGAATAAACAAGAGTTTGTTTTTAGTGGCTCAAGCCTCAACGGGAAACCACTTTCAAAAAAATGCGCAGGGAGATCGTCAGTGGTGGTGTGGAAACGGGCTCAAATATAAGAGACGCAGTAATAACAACATTTTCTGTAGCAATATTTTTTGTCCTTCTAGCCAGGGACTGTGTAGGAAGATTTGCTTTGCATGTATCATTTTTCTATGGCCAATATATTTCCAAATATTTGTCGCTTTACTTTAACTAACTTTAGCAACATATGCTAATTTTTCAAACCATATTTGTGAGAGTTTCGTTAAAGAGAGAGAAAAGTTTATTAATCATAAATGAAACCCTTGAAATAAAAAAACAACTGTTCTATACGATGATAGTGCAACTCTTCACGAACAAAAAGAGCGCTTACTCGATGCTCAAGCATAATGCCCTGAGAAGACATAGCGAACTTAGGAGAGCATATTTTTCTGGAAAAATCGATATTTGTGGATATATAATCAATATTTTAAAATTTTTCAAAAATAGTTATTTTTGTACTGGGTTCCCCATAATAGACTACCCATTTGAGATAATGAGATAACTAAATAGGTTGTTCTCTGTGGGATTATCTTCTGTAGTCTTTGGGATTTAAGTAAATTATTAATCAAGTAGGCTCCTGTCACAAATAAATTTTAATTTAATAATTTCTTGGAACGTCATTTTTCTACGAGAAGTTTGTTAGTTTTCATCAATAATTATTGAACTTTCATGGATTACTCAGTCCGACAACGTGTGTATTGTGTAGAAACTTACATAAGAAGCAATTCGATAGAAGAAGTTAGGCGTGCATTTCGGCCTCAGTTTAATATCAACAATAGAGGTCACGCGCCAAATCGTAAAACTATTAGGTTATGGGTTCGTCATTGGCGTGAAAATGGTTTTGTAAAAAATTTGAAGAAGCCTGGACGTCGAAGAACAGTTCGTACACCAGAAAATGTTGAACTAGTTTTTGCTTTTACGAGAAGTCCTGCAATGTCTGTCTGCTAATCGACAAACCCTTATTCTAGGAATATCGAAGGGAAGCTTAGATCGAATTCTTCATAGGGATTTAAAATTTCATCCCTATAAATACCAAATGGCACAGCACCTTAGCAATCAACTAATAAAAGCAATAAACAATCAACTAGTACACCAATCTTGCAAACACAAGGAAACATTAGTACACAAAACACAGATAAAAATAAACAACCCGCAACACAAACACGCGTAACTAGACCCCCACCAATCCATATATACACGGATAAAAATGCACCCATGATCAATTACCTACAGAACAACTTCACCCCCAATATCCGAATGAAATTTAATAACTCATCCCTAATGTGTTTCCCGCAAACCATGGAACAGCATAAAACAATAGCCATACAATTACATGAAAATAACATTGAATTTTTTACGCATAACATAAACGTGGAAAAGCCCATTAGAGTCGTCGCCAAATACGTCCCGTTGGATATATCCAACCATCGTTGGAAAGCAACCATCTAAAATACTACTGCTAACCATACCCGATTATGCCGCTGATGCATATTATAAAACAACAAACATTTGTCACTTAACAGTCAATATAACAGATTACGTGACGACGGACTTGCCTCAATGCCACCGTTGTCAGTAACTAGGGCACGGCTCCTACTTCTGCAACAGGGAGCACAGGTGCGTCCGGTGTGCTAAAAGTCACCCTAACATAACATGCACAGCCACCAGATGCGCATGTGCTCTCTGTGGAGGGGAACATCCCGCCAATTACAGAGGGTGCCCTATATACGTAAAAGCGAAACAACTTCAGATATTACGGACGAACGCACAACCAGCACAACAACAAACAAACAGACAGACTGCCCCCAGGACCACAGGACAAACTAGAACCGCGGCCACCCCCACAAGCACCAAGGACTGACCAGCAGGCAGTTATTAACGCAAGAAAACATAACCAAATGGCGAAACTTCACACAGGACAAAAATGCAGCAAATAACCAAAATCAAATACAAAATGTCAAAACCAATAATACACAAAACAGAAATGATAATGAAGACCAAGAATCAAACCCCCTCAGGGATATAATTGACCTAATAAAAACTTTAAATATAAATAAAATCTTAAACGCAATTAAAACATTAATAAGCCAATTAAAAAGTAAAACAGAAATTTTCGATAAGGTATGCATTCTCGCTGAGGCCCTAATGGCAATAATAGAACAACTAATTAAAATCAAAATTCAGAATGTAAGACACCCTTAAATATTGTCAATTTTGACACTCCAAATGTGAGGCTAATGTAATAGCCTCACAAATTTTCAGAAGTGGGATAACCTGATATTATCTGATAACATCATTACCTGATAACATGATTACCTGGTAACATCATTACCTGATAACATCATTACCTGATTACCTTAGCAAACATAATTACCTTAGCAAACATAATTATCTTAGCAACGGCCTTAACAAAAAATAAATCATTTGGCGAGATGACACATCAAAATATGTGTGTGTGTGTGTGTATGTGTGTATATGTGTATGTGTATATATATACAGGGTGAGTCAGTTTTTTGTAGACAAACTTTAACAGGGGATAGAACGCACGTTTTTAAAAAGAAAAGTGCCTATAAAGATATGGCCGATCTAGCTTCCTAAGGAAGATACAGGGTGTTAAAATTTAATTTTTTTTTACATTAATGTGTAATATTTTCTGAACGGAATGATATATTCACTAAATATTTTACACATATCTTAACCTGCATAGGATCAACATGTTGTATTGTTCCTGTCGAAAACACTATAGTGGATGTTACTTTTTTCGGGTACTTCGACTATTCTGCAAAATAGAACTTTTTTTTCGTACGCCACTGACATTATCTGATACATATTTCTAAAATAACGGCCCCTTAGTAACAATTTTGAGCTCTTGTAATTTTGCTCTAACTATGACAGTTTTCGAGATATTGGCCGTTGTTTCTCTGACAGTGTAATGTCGTTATTATAATTTTTTCTTCTCGAATTTTCTTTATGACTTATAAACGAACGCTTAGATTTTTTCATGTTTGGGGGATAATGCCTATTAATTAAGGCGCATAAAACAAGCGGTAAGAATGTTCAAAAACTTGCACAGTGGCGGGGTGGAAGGGGTGCTCCACCCCTTTCGTAAACAGAACTTCTACGCCAAAGACTATTTAAAAAAAACTGTTATTTTCATTATCTACATACAGTTTAACAAAAATAATGTCCCTTCTTCTGTTTCGAAATTCCTGTGCGGTTCCTAGTTATTTTGATTTTTAGTGTTTGATGTGGTACTAAATTAAGTAATTTATTTATTAGCAATAATAATTATCGGCTAAATATTTAATTCTTTCAACGAAACCTACCTAAATATGGTGTGTTAAGGATTCTAAAAAGCCGAAATCTCTTATTCTTTATCTTTTTCCAATGTAGTCAAAATAAATATTTGTTATATCAAGCCTTACTCAAATACAATACTTTTATATGTTGAAATCTGTTAAATTACAAATGTACTTACAATACAATAGATTATTGTGCAGTTGCCAAAAGTCTTAAAAATTTCCTTTAAGTTTTATTAAACTTGTGCATGTACCAATTTCTGTTTCAATTTTTGTTGTTGTTTGCTAAACAATTTCCATTTAAAACTAGCGTATTTGTAACTGTACGTAATAATTGCAATAAAATATTATACTCCTTGGAAAACAAGTAAGCATTATGTCATATTTTGAAACGACAGTTTGACGTATTACAAGTTTATCTACAAACAAATTTGCTTCATCTTGAATATTTTCACTGTTATTAATTATTATTTATAAGATTAAAAAGTTATTTTATGTGATTTGCCAGATTTTAATTAGTGTAACATGCCGTTTACATTTACAAATAGCGAACAAGCCGACATTCATGTTATTTATGGGTTCGCAAATGGGAATTCACGTTACGCAGCTAGGGAGTATCGAAGAAGATTTCAAAATAGACGACAACCTCATCATTCCGTTTTTGTGAGTATCCACCGTCGATTTGTTAACCAGGGTTTGAAAAATGTACCCGGGGGCCGACAGAACAACCGTGGACGAGATAGAGACCGTATATTGTGGGAATTTAATAGGAACCCAACGACAAGTACTCGACGTGCTGCTATTGCTCTTGGTATTTCCCAAAGTAAAATTTCCCGGGTTTTAAAACGGGATCACAGACGCCCATATAATTTTCAACCTGTTCAAGGTTTATGTCCAGGTGACGCTGAACGAAGACTTACTTATTGTAGGTGGGTTCTTAACTCCATTCAAAATAATAGGGATTTCTTATCCAATATACTGTGGACTGATGAATCTTGTTTTACTCGTCGTGGTATAGTAAATTTTCACAATCTGCATGTATGGGCACATGAAAACCCACATGCCATTCGACCACGAAGTTTTCAACATGAATTTAGTACAAATGTCTGGATTGGAATTTACGGCAACCACGTGTTTGGACCTTATTTCTTGCCACAACGTGTAAATTCAGAAAATTTCCTACAATTTTTAGAAAAACACCATGGTAATATATGGGAAGTCATTCCTTTGAATTTAAGAAGACAGTCTTGGATTCAACTTGATGGGTGCCCGGCCCATTATGGCAGAAATGTAAGAAATTGGCTAAACAATAACTATCCAGGGAGGTGGATAGGTCGTGGAGGTCCAGTGGCGTGGCCTCCCAGATCCCCCGATTTAACAGCACTTGACTTTTTTTGTGTGGGGATTCATTAAGGAAATAGTGTATACCACTCCGGTTAATACACTTGAGGAACTTCAAAATCGCATTAGAGATGCTTGCAATGAAATAAGGGTGCATCATTTAGTTAACTTACGACGTTCTATGATACGTCGCAGTGAAATGTGTATAGAGAAGAACGGTTTACATTTTGAACAAAGTATCTAATTTTATGTATGTAGGTACTAGTGTTATTGTTATTAATTCTTGTAATTGTTATTTATAAATCATTATTGCTAACAATTGTTATTTATTCCACAATTATTATTGTTAATTAAATATTGCTATAAATTCAAAAATGTTTATATCTCCATAAACATTAACATCAATGCTCATCTAATGTTTTTTTTTGTAATTGTAATTACTTGGAAAGAGATAAAGAGATTTCGGCTTTTTAGAATCCTTAACAAACCATATTTAGGTAGGTTTCGTTGAAAGAATTAAATATTTAGCCGATAATTATTATTGCTAATAAATAAATTACTTAATTTAGTACCACATCAAACACTAAAATCAAAATAACTAGGAAACGCACAGGAATTTCGAAACAGAAGAAGGGACATTATTTTTGTTAAACTGTATGTAGATAATGAAAATAACAGTTTTTTTTAAATAGTCTTTGGCGTAGAAGTTCTGTTTACGAAAGGGGTGGAGCACCCCTTCCACCCCGCCACTGTGCAAGTTTTTGAACATTCTTACCGCTTGTTTTATGCGCCTTAATTAATAGGCATTATCCCCCAAACATGAAAAAATCTAAGCGTTCGTTTATAAGTCATAAAGAAAATTCGAGAAAAAAAAATTATAATAACGACATTACACTGTCAGAAAAACAACGGCCAATATCTCGAAAACTGTCATAGTTAGAGCAAAATTACAAAAGATCAAAATTGTTACTAAGGGGCCGTTATTTTAGAAATATGTATCAGATAATGTCAGTGGCGTATGAAAAAAAAGTTCTATTATGCAGAATAGTCGAAGTACCCGAAAAAAGTAACATCCACTATAGTATTTTCGACAGGAACAATACAACATGTTGATCCTATGCAGGTTAAGATATGTGTAAAATATTTAGTGAATATATCATTCCGTTCAGAAAATATTACACATTAATGTAAAAAAAATTAAATTTTAACACCCTGTATCTTCCTTAGGAAGCTAGATCGGCCATATCTTTATAGGCACTTTTCTTTATAAAAACGTGCGTTCTATCCCCTGTTAAAGTTTGTCTACAAAAAACTGACTCACCCTGTATATATATATATATATATATATATATATATATATATATATATATATATATATATATATATATATATATATATATATATATATATATATATTTATATGTGTATATATGTGTGTGTATATATATATGTGTATATATAAAGCATGGTGAAACGATAATTTGTTTCAAATGCCACAAAGCTGGGCATACATCGAACAATTGCAACGAAAGAAATCGCGATAGGCCGAAAAATTATGAAAAACGCTGCAATTTCTGCAGACATGTAGGTCATTTGGAGGAAGAATATTATATCAAGAAGGGGAAAGAAATAGGAAAACAGACCATCTGACTAATAAGGGAAAAACAAAACGAGAAATTCTACAAAAATGTAGCCATATGGAACATCATCATTAGTCTACGTAGATTCGGGTTGCTCTTATACAACCATTCAGGAACAGGAAATGGAAAAATTATCGTTGGAAATCGATACCACTAAGAAAACAGTTCTACATGGTTACGTGAATGTACTCCTACACTGTGCACCACATCTTTGCAAATAAAAGTCGATGAGGTGGAAGCAACCATATCAGCACATGTGGTTTCTAGTGTAGGTAACACAAGAGATGCCAATTATGTTGGGCAGGAATTTCATAGAAATGCCTGATATTCTAATCGTTAAGGATGATGTTGCATTGAAATTTCTCGGTAGAGACATAGCAGAAATTAATACTATAGAGGTCGAACCAAACAGTTCGAAAATTGCTCTTCGAATTTCGAAAAGTATTACGTTGTTGCCAAATCACTGGGGTCATGTACAGGTTCATGCTGACTCATATGAGGGTGATCTATACATCAACGCTAGTATACGATCACAGGAAGGTCAAGAATATTGTGTTCCCCATACAATAGTGACCATAAAGACGGAGAGCAGAGAATGTGTATCGATTATCGTAAGCTGAATTCACTTTGTATTAAGGAAAGTCATTGCCTCGTATTGACGACCAGATTGATAAGCTACAAGCAGGAAGTTACTTCATTAGCTTATATCTGAAATCAGGCTATCAACAGGTACAACTCCAAGAATCATCCAAACACTACACCGTGTTTGTCACACCAGAAGGTCAATACGAATATAACAGGGTGCCTTTTGGATTAAGCAACGTACCTAGAGTTTTCCAAAGGTTAATGACCCGAATTCTTAAACCACCACGAACCAACGCAGCACTTTACCTAGATGATATACTTTTGTACGGTTCAACTGCGGAAGACGTTTTGAAGGTTCTAAAGCAGACCTTGGCCATTTTGAGGGCAGAAGGTTTGACTTTAAACCTTAGGAAATGTAACTTTTTGAAGACCTCTGTGACTTACCCTGGTTATGAAATAGAGCAGGGAACAGTGAGACCCGGAAGGCAGAAGATCAAAGCCGTTGAGCAGTTCCCTACTCCCAAAAACGTACACCAAATACGACAATTCCTCGGTTTAACTGGTTTCCTCGTATGAAGAGATACGTGGAGCAATACATTTCATGTTGCATACCTTGTCTGTATAACAAAAGAAATCATGGGAAAAAAGAGGGTTTTTGCATCCGATCCCCAAAGGAGCTGTGCCTTTAAATATTTTTCACGTGGATCATCTGGGACCATTCCCTAAATCCAAACGACACAACCAATACCTAATTTTTGGAATAGACGCCTTCACCAAATATACCTTTTTACGGGCTGCTAAGAGCACGAAAGCGAAGTACGTTATTGACTACTTCAAGGACATGTTTGTAACGTATGGAGTCCCGGATATAATAGTGTCTGATCAGGGAAGCTCCTTCACATGCAAACACTTTACATCCTTTTGCCGTCAAATAAATATCAGACATGTTCTAAATGCTGTAGCTACCCCAAGGGCAAATGGCCAAGTCGAACGCCTAAATAGTACCATTCTTGGAGCACTACTACCGTCCATAGCAGAAGAAGAACTATGGGATCATCAAGTACGTGCAGTACAATTTGCTATTAACAACGTGGTCAAGAAAAGCACAGGCAAAACACCTAGCGAACTAATGTTTGGATTCACTCCACGAAATAGTTCCTCAGATACCCCACTCAGGGATGAAATCAAAATGATACCAACATTATTGGAAGATCTAATCAACACCCGAGAACAAGCTGTAGACAAAATTAAAGCTGCACAAGTTGTACAGAAAACCTATTTTGACAAACGAAGAAATAAACCAAGAATTTACAAGGAGGGTGATTTGGTTGTCATTCTAACGCAGGTACCATCCACTGGCATAAGTAGAAAGCTAAATGCTCCATACAGTGGGCCTATGGTCGTAAAAGCCGCCTTACCAAATGATCGATATATAATCAGAGACATGACCAATTCTTACCGTACATGCAAATCAACAACTTATGAGAAAACTGTTGCCGTCGACCGCATACGTCCCTGGTGTCAACCTGGGGGTGTATCCGATTCTACTGATAGCGACAGTGGAGAAGATGATGTCACCTTAACTTCAGATGAAGATTAGCTCCGGAGTCACCTCGGGACGTGGTGAATGCAGGATTGGCCGAATGTAAGACACCCTTAAATATTGTTCAATTTTGACACTCCAGTCATTACATTAGCCTCACAAGAAAATAATACAACAACATTTAAAAATAAAAATGAACAATGACCACTAATAAAAACAAAATCTTAGTAATGCAACTAAATATCAACGGCGCATCGTCGAAAAAACAAGAACTCATACATGCACTAGCTGCAAATAAAATAGACATATGCTGCCTGCAGGAGACGAGACTAAAAACACACAACACATTCAACATACAAAACTACAACGTACAAAGGACTGACAGAGAAGAACGAGGAGGTGGCACCGCAATACTGATACGAAACAACATACCCTATTCACAAACATCCCTACCCAGACTAAACAATATAGAAGCAACGGCAATCACCATCAAACATAAGTGACGTAATATTACCATAATCTCAGCATATAAAAAACCGCAAATAAAACTTGACACAACAAATTTACAGACTAAACAAATATTACATTCTGCTAGGTGACCTCAATAGTGTCCATAGAACATGGAACATTATAAATCAAACAGAAGATAACAACGGGAAAATTCTATTCAATTATGCACATAAACATAAAAACATTAAAATCATCTCACCCATCTGGCCAACCAGACCAGCATCAAAAAATATAATTGACATAATTCTAACAAGTAACATTAAAGAAAATATAGAACAGCAACATATCACAGAAATAAAGGGTCCGCCAATAAGCGCGCTCGATCTTTAAAATGAAATAAAGCAAGTTGTGTGAGAGGTATAAATGAAATTTATATTTGTTTGAAAGAGTATTCGAAGGCATTATGTATGGAAAATAATATCGGTCAAATGTCCACCTCGGCTTCGCTGGGTGGCGCGCATACGAGAAGTCCAATTTTCAATGACTCTGGCGCACAAATCGGGCTGTATTTCATCGATGGCGTGGCGTATGTTGACTTTGAGGGCATCAGTGTTTTGTGGTTGGTTTGCGTAGACCTGTGATTTAAGAAAACCCCACAAGAAATAGTCTAGTGGGGTTAAATCGCACGATCTCGGTGGCCAGTTGATGTCGCCTCCGCGCGAGATAACCATTCCTCCGAAGCGCTCGTGCAGAAGATCCATTGTGGCGCGCGCTGTGTGGCTCGTAGCGCCGTCCTGCTGAAACCACATATCCTCGACATCCATATTGTCGATTTCATGCCAGAAAAAGTTCGTTATCATGGATCTGTATCGTTCGCCGTTTACCGTGATGGACTCACCATCGTCGTTCTCGAAGAAATACGGCCCGATGATGCCTCCGGCCCAAAATCCACACCAAACAGTTACCTTTGCTGGGTGCATTGCGACCTGGTGGACCTCCTGTGGGTTGTTCTCGGCCCAATAACGGCAATTCTGCTTGTTGACATTCCCATTTAACCAAAAATGTGCCTCATCGCTGAAGATGATTTTGCGACCAAAATCGGGGTCGACTTCCAACTGCTCTAAAGCCCAATCAGCGAAGATACGGCGCTGTCTATGGTCGTTTATTTTGAGCTCTTGTGTCAGCAGGATCTTGTACGGATGCATGCCCAAATCCAGATGCAAGATTCGGCGAAGTGATGTTTCCGAAAGGCGGAGTTCCTGTGCGCGACGTGAAATTGACTGTCGCGGAATTTCACGCACACTATCGCGCACAGCAGCGACATTCTGGGCAGATCGGACGTTTCGACGACGCGTCGGTGTTGGCTGATTGTTCACTGAACCGGTTGCCTCGAATTTGTTAATCAAACGACGGATAGTCGACTCAGCAGGACGATCAATTGCACCGTAAAATTGGCGGAGCGCGCGGAACGTTGCTCGAACCGATGAATGATTTTCGTAATAAGTTTTAACGATTTGCACATGTTGCTCGCGGCTGAATTGGTTCATGGTGATTTGTGAAGATACACTGAATAATAACAACTACGTTTGCCAACTCTACCACAAACAACATGGCTGCCATGAGCTGTCAAAGATCGAGCGTCCCTATTGGCGGACCCTTTACAAAACGACCACACCGCTATACTGTCTATACTAGACATGAAATTTGAAACGCAAAAAGTATTCCGGATTCCCAGGGATACCGACTACGATTGGGAAAAATTTAAATTTGAAATTAATAGTAAAATCACAGCAAACCCTAAATGCGTAACCACAGAGGACATTGAGGCATCAGCAGAATGCATTACGAAAACAATACAGACAGCACTGACGACAAGCCAGGAAACACTGGAAAATCACATGATATCCCATCCCCTACCCAAGCATATTTTAGAATTAATTAAACAAAGATCACAAATTAGAAGAATATACTACAGAACTAAAAATCCAATCTACAACAATCAAATTACTAGCCTTACAAATAAAATCAGAAGAGAAATTAATAAATTCAACTGCGAAAATATAAAGAAAACCACCCCGACGATCCATACTTTCTTCCAAGGCGATTCACTAAAGCCAAACCCCCAATACGAACACTTAAAACCGTGGAGATATACAAACGGATGCGCAGAAGGCCGAGTGCTTTTCTCAGATATTCTCAGAACAATTGAAACCTAACAAAATCGATAATGTAACAAAACAAAACACATTAGCATATGTTAACATTTTAAACAATACAACAATAAACAATAACGATAACCCCATATTTTTTACACCACAACAATTATAGGCGCTCATAAAAGCAACCCAAAAGGGAAAAGCACCCGGCATCTACAGTATTCCCAATTTTGCCCTTAAAATCCTACCCCTCCTTGCGATTATGTTCCTTCTAAACCTCTTCAACTCGGGTATGAGACTCACCCACTATCCCACATACTGGAAAACAGCCAAGGTCGTCCCTATACATAAACCCAATAAATCACGCACAGATCCAGCTTGCTACACAGACCCATTAACCTGTTGCCCTCCATAGGCAAGCTTTTAGACAACTTAATCCTATCCCACGTATTGGAATTGAATTTGCAGTGACAAATAATGTCATGACCAAGTTCCAATACGGATTCCAACGATACCACTCAACCGACCAGCAGCTGTTTCGCATCTGTGAATATATCACTGTCGGAGACTTGTTATTTATATTATATTTGAAATCAGATCAAAGTTAATGTCAAAAGATAGGTGTGACAGACAAGAAAATTAAATTAATCAACTAAAACGTTTTGAGTGTTATTTAGCTAAGTTCGAACCGTTGTGGCTGGGGTACGCGGGTAGCTTTCTGCTGGACGCGACATATTTAATGGCGACCGTAACAGGACACTGCTTACCGCCTGCAGTGTCCTGTAAAACCCAGTGTCCAGTGTCCAGTGCAAGTCAGTAAAACGTTTTAGATTATCTTAGACAGTACTCTGATAGAATCAGGAAGTTGGTTGGAAGTATTATGACTGACTCAATGGAAGCCAAGAAAAAACATAGAAAAGTGCTTCGGTCTTTTCGGTCACTAAAGCGTTCAACGAATTAGACAATATGTTAATAAAAAGTCTTATCGTGCGGGAGGACATCGAGGTTGCCTGGGAATGCGTAAAGCCTAAGTTTGACGAACTCAGCACGATAAACTCGTAAGTATATAGTTTCTTGTTGGAGGCACAAGCGACTGAAGAACAACTATTGTTAGACCTTGAGCAAGGGGAGAGCTATATGAAGAGGTTCACCACACTTAAATTAAAAGTTGACAAGCTGTTAGAAGTTGTAGAGGATGCTGGGTCTGTGCGAGGGTCAGTACGAACTTCTAGTAGCCAAGTAGTTTATGTTGATGACGTACGAGGTAAGAGGAAATTTAAGTTGCCTGCTATTCAATTTAAGCAGTATGATGGTAATATTGGAGACTGGTTACCGTTCTGGTCTCAGTTCAGGAAAATTCATGCTGATACTCAGTTGGATAATTGCGATAAGATAGACTATTTGGTACAGGCTACGGTTGCTGGAAGTCGTGCGCGTCAAATTGTAGATAGTTTTCCTGTGCTTGATGATAATTATGAAAATATTATTGACTGTTTGACCGCGAGATTCGGGCGTGAGGACCTACAGATTGAGGTATACGTGCGCGGATTACTAAAATTGGTTTTAAATAACGTTGTATCAAAGGAAAAGGAGCAGGATTTGTCGAAATTGTAAGATCTGATTGAGACTCAGTTAAGGGCGATCGACACGTTAGGGATCACATCAGACAAATACGCAGCGCTTTTGTTTCCATTAATTGAATCTTGTTTGTCTTTTACGAATATGGCAAAGATCGACTTTCAATTCGAATGGTCCGGGTACAAGTAATAGAGAGAGTAGTGGCAACAATCAACCCGTAGCATTATGTGGCGACGCTCCATTAGAGATTAGGTTGCAGAATCTTTTAAGTCTTCTACGCGCTGAGGCCGAAAATGAGCAGAGAATTTCTCTAACAGCCGAAGGATTTGGTTTGACTTCTATTTCTACAGTGTCACAGAATAGAAGAATGAGACAAATATTGACAGAGTCACTACCCAAAGCAGCTGGGTAAGTTAATTGCAATATTGCTAAGTGTTTATTTTGTGAAGGTGCCCATAGCAATGAGACTTGCTTTAAAGCGCAAGAACTTCCACTTGACCGTAAAAAGGATATGTTAACAAAGAAGAGAGCTTGTTTTCGATGTCTGAAGATAGGACATCAGTCTAAGAAATGCAGAGCACGGTTGAAGTGTATCGTATGTGTTCTAGATCAAGCTGAATTTGAGCTGAGAGGGTGGGAGTATACGGACCGTAGGCGAGGAGATATTTTTGTGCCTTTACTTGGTTTGAAGTGGAATCCGGCAAAAGATATTTTGACTATCAGCAGAGAGTCAGTTAGAGACATATCCGATTTAGGGAACAAAGTAATAATTAGACTGAGTCTATCTACAGCACAGCGCATATTCGACCCTATAGCGTTCATTTGTCCAGCCACTCTGACTCCAAAACTGTTATTGCAACAAACATGGGAACAACAGCTAAGTTGGGACAGATCAGTGGATTCTGATAAGGAACGTGTTTTTCGCTCTTGGGTTAGCGAACTACAGTATTTGTTTAATATAGAAATCCCTAGATGGATTGGTTTCGGTTCTGATGATGATGGTTTAGGAAAATGGAGTCTCCACACATTTTGCGATGCCAGTGCAACTGTTCTATGGAGTGACTTCTCAACTGTTATCTCGTGGATACATCGAAAAGATGATTGGTCCCCCTTTGTAGGAAATCGGGTGTCAGAGATACGTTCCTTGACTACAAGTGAGTCATGAAGACATGTACCTGGAATCCGGCTAACCCCCCATCACGTAGGTATTCTGCTAAGCATCTATTTGAGTCCAAATGGTGGGAGTGGCCCAATTGGTTGCGTCAGCCTCTGGAGTGATTGGCTCAGCAGTATTTTGAGTGTGACGAAGAGGAGATTGGAAAAGATAGTAAGAATACGCTAGATATAGTGCGGGAGTGCCCAATGCTAGTAACTCTGGCATTGAAAGCAGAGCACCCGTGTGTCAAATTACTCGTAGTGGACGTGTAGTGAAACTACCATTGAGGTTTTGTAGTACTTAATTAGTAATAGTTAAATTTAGTAGTCTCATTATGAGGAATTGTTATTATTTAGTATAAAATCCCTCAGGTGGGAGTATGTCGGAGACTTGTTATTTATATTATATTTGAAATCAGATCAAAGATGTTAATGTCAAAAGTTAGGTGTGACAGACAAGAAAATTAAATTAATCAACTAAAACGTTTTGAGTGTTATTTAGCTAAGTTCGAACCGTTGTGGCTGGGGTAAGGGGGTAGCTTTCTGCTGGACGCGACAATCACCACCAACCTGAATCGAGGTCAATTCACAGGGGTTGTCTCCCTAGACTTCGAGAAAGCCTTCGACAAAGTCTGGCATCCCAGACTGCTATACAAACTACATGTCGCGGGATATCCGATTCGCATTATTAAAACAATGCAATCATACATTTCAAACCGCAATTTCGTAGTAGCAGTCAAAAGGGACATATCCCAATCCCGCCCAGTGCAATCTGGCGTACCACAAGGCTCGGCACTAGGACCCATACTATTCAATTTATACACCCACGACATACCCAATCCCAACGATGCACGGACTACCGTTGCATTATACGCTGACGACATCGCTACACTAGCAAAAACCACGAGCCTACCACTTTTACAAAGACTGATGCAACAGCAAACATCCAACATAGTAGACTATTACCAGAAATGGGGGTTAACTGTCAACGGGGCAAAGACGCAAGTCGTAGTATTCACGAGAAAGAGAGACCCGCAAAATGTAAAAATATGCATCAACGGCATAAATATTAAAAATATAACTAATCTTAAATATTACTGGATAGGGCTGGAACCTTTGATGTAACTGTAACACTCGGAGTAGTTTCCACAAACACCAAAACACTTTAACTTCGCTCGACGCGCGTTTCGCCAACCAAGTTGGCATCATTAACCGGAGACGATTAAAACTAATCTTAAACTACAAAATCTACCATATTTATACTATTTTCATGGTGACGTCACTAATGATATCACCGTGAAATTTACGCGTGACTAATCACGCTTCAATGATCGGTTGCTAAGCAACGCGTAACGCGGGCTGCGGTATGATATCACCGTGAAATTTACGCGTGACTAATCACGGTTCAATCATCGGTTGCTAAGCAACGCGTAAAGCGGGCTATACGGTATAGGTCCCTTGTCACTATTCATACTACTATTACATTTTACAATTTCTATGCTCTCAAATGCATCCAACTGTCTATTATTGGTCACATTTCTAACTAATCCTAAATTACTAATATCTATTCTATGATTGTTGTCAAAAGCATGTTGTGCAACACTAGACTTATCTGTTCTTCCATATTTTAGATGAGCCATATGCTCTTTAAATGTGGTGTTAATTGATCGTCTCGTTTGTCTAACATATTTTCGATCACAATCATTACAACTAATTTCGTAAATCCCAGACCTTCCATTTGGAACAATTTTATCCTTTGGATTGTCTAAAAGTTGTTGTAATTTGTTGCTAGACGAATGAATCGCTGTTATACCCACGTTTTTGAAAACCTTACTCAAACCACGAGTAAACCGGGTTTCGTACGGGATGGATACATATTTTGGAGCCTCTATATCCCTTTGAAAGGTCGTAGAATTACGAAGTGTGTCCTTAAATTTACGAATCCTAATTAGTTTTTCAACTATATCTCTAAGATAACCATTACTCACAGCTATATCTTTAATTAATACTTTTTCTTTTTCAAACCTCTCATTACTGAGAGGGAAACTTAGTAAACGATGGACAAGAAAATTAAAACTTGCCATTTTATGTTGATGGCAGTGGTGAGAGTCATTAGGGCTATGTTGGACAAACGAGACGATCAATTAACACCAGATTTAAAGAGCATATGGCTCATCTAAAATATTGAAGAACAGATAAGTCTAGTGTTGCACAACATGCTTTTGACAATAATCATAGAATAGATATTAGTAATTTAAGATTAGTTAGAAATGTGACCAATAATAGACAGTTGGATGCATTTGAGAGCATAGAAATTGTAAAATGTAATAGTAGTATGAATAGTGACAAGGGACCTATACCGTATAGCCCGCTTTACGCGTTGCTTAGCAACCGATGATTGAACCATGATTAGTCACGCGTAAATTTCACGGTGATATCATACCGTAGCCCGCTTTACGCGTTGCTTAGCAACCGATCATTGAAGCGTGATTAGTCACGCGTAAATTTCACGGTGATATCATTAGTGACGTCACCATGAAAATAGTATAAATATGGTAGATTTTGTAGTTTAAGATTAGTTTTAATCGTCTCCGGATGATGCCAACTTGGTTGGCGAAACGCGCGTCGAGCGAAGTGAAAGTGTTTTGGTGTTTGTGGAAACTACTCCGAGTGTTAATCTTAAATATATTGGTGTAAATATAGACAGACAATTCAAATTTGCTAAACAAGTGAGCGACATTATAAGCAATGTCAAAGGCAGAAAGTCTACAATAGCAAATATACTAATACAAGCAAATACTGAAACAGGGCTGATATTATACAAGGCATACATTAGGCCTATCCTAACGTATGCGGCTTCGATTTGGTATCCGTGGATCACTAAAAAACAGAAAGAACAACTGCAAATAGAACAAAATAAATCCCTAAGAATGGCCACAAATACACGATTACAATCAGGCACCACTATTAACACACTACACCAAAACACCGGAATACAAATTTTAGACACATACTTAGAATCACACATTATACCCGCATTCATACACAGACTAAACACACACACCAAGACTTCCATACACACTTCCCCTCACTCAATTACGTCTATACACCCTAACGTCCAAACCCCCAAATACTAATTAAATATATGATTGAAAAACAGAAAAACAGAAAATAGAAAATAATATAACAGCATGAAAATAGAAAACAAAAAGAAATGAAAAACAGATTTTATATGTCGTTTTTCTAGTTCGACTTTTTAAAAACTTTTATTACTCGTTGCACAAATAAAACACTTATTTTAACTTACTATGATAATTTGCTTCGATGTATTACAATAACGGACTGATGTTTAATGTCTTGCTAATAATAATGATGGTAAATGACTGACTTGAATGATGGTAAATGACTGACTTGAATGATGGTAAATGACTGACTAACGTCTTATCTGTAATTGGGATTTTATATAGGGAATCGCCGATGCGTACGTGACACAAACAATGTTTTCAAATTATTCTAGAATACGCTTATCTAGTTATTATTTATTACTTTATCTAATTTTATTATTTATTGCTTTATCTAGTTTATGTGTCTTCCAGTCGGTGTTTCCTTCACATTAATTAAATTAATATTTTCTATAACTATCATAAATAGTGTAGATAATAGTTTCATTATTAATTACTTTGTTTACGGTCTAAGTTATATAATCTTAATTGTTTTGTTTACGTCTGCGTTATATTTTCATATAACACCGATAAAACAAAATATAACCAAAAAATAAATAAAATATAAAAAGAAAATAAAACTGAAAAGAGGCATGATGACATAAAACATAAAATACAATAAAAGTACACAAGAACTTAAGACCCACAAACTACTAATATAGGATTAAGATATTGTAACCACGCTTTTTAGCCCCTGCTTATTTTTGTAAATTACTAACAGAAAACTAACAACCGCAAAATAATCCCGTCACATCCTGCACCCCCAGTAGGTCGACTAAATATATATAATAACGGAAAGTCAAGAACAAGAAGTCTTAATAACATCGTACATCCGGCTAAAGTATTTCGAAAGAAATAGGTGCCATTGCATAAGCACAAACACACAATGCGGGACCTTAGCAATCAAGATAAAGAAGCAAGGTTAGCATTTTGTCAAGAATTTTTGGACTTACTTCAAGGAGCAATTCAGTCTGCTAATGACAGACGAAGCAAATTTTTGTTTGAACGGCATGGTCAATAAACAAAATTATAGATACTGGTCAAATGAAAGTCATCGTGAAATCTTTACACAGAACCTCCATAGTCCAAAAGTTGTTGTGTGATGTGGAGTAGGATCTTGGTATTATTGGCCCTTATTTTTTTGAGGATGAAAATTACCGCGCTGTAACAGTAACATCCGAGCGCTACGTTAATATGCTAGAGACATTTCTCATTCCAGAATTAAATAGACGAGGATTACTAAACAATACCTTACTATTCCAGCAAGATGGGGCAACCCTGGGGAAGCCACTAAATGGTGGTGCCGGGACTTGACGGACTTGAAACAGAGGACAAGGACATCTTTCAATAAAGCAAAACGGACAAAACTTGAATCAGACTGGGACCAATACAAGACCCACTTGAGGGAGTTTAAAAAACTAGTCAGACAAAAACATAGAAAAGCGTGGAGAGCCTACTGTGAGGAAATTGAAGACTACTCACAGGCAGCCAGGCTATGTAAAATCCTCACCAAAGACAAAAACCATGATATAGGTATATTGAAAAGGGACGATGGTACCAAGACCAACCACCTTTGCGAAAGCCTAGAGCTGCTCATGCAAACTCACTTCCCTGAATCTGTCACAACAGATAGTAGGGAATGGCCAAATGAAGTCGACACCCAACCAACAAATTCGGACTGGCAAACCGCCAACCAAATTGTAAGTGAAGACAGAATCAAATGGGCAATACAGAGCTTCTCCCCATTCAAAACGCCGGGCATCGACGGCATATATCCAGCACTACTTCAGTGGGGCCTTGATAAACTACTGCCGCACCTGGTTGGGATGTTTAGGATGTGCTTAGCACACCTCTATATCCCAATGACATGGAGAGAAGTAAAAGTATTGTTCATACCAAAAGCACGGAGGATGGACTATTCCACCCCCAAAGCATACCGTCCTATTAGTATAACTTCATTTCTACTGAAGACAATGGAGAAGCTATGTGAGCGATATCTGAGGGATGTAACATTGACTAACAATCCGGTGCACCCTAACCAACATGCATACACACCAGGAAAATCCACCTATACTGCCCTCCATGTGGTAGCAAGTCGGATTGAGAAATCCCTGGATCATAAGGAATCCACCCTGGGTGTCTTCATAGATATAGAGGGTGCGTTTGACAAGACCACCTTTCCTAAAATCACAGCGGCCCTAACACATAGGAACGTTCCTAATACTGTGAGCAGCTGGATATCCAACGTGCTCTCTAAAAGAGCAGTACAAATCAGTGCAGGAAACACTGTCATAAGAGGACTGGTTGCGAAAGGCTGTCCGCAGGGAGGTGTTTTATCACCACTGCTATGGAATCTGGTTCTTGACAGCCTCCTAAACCACCTCAACGTGGAAGGATTCTACACAATTGCATACGCAGATGACTTAACGATACTGCTTAATGGAAAATTCGAAGGAGCTCTTTGTCAAAGAATGCAGATGGCCCTAAGAATAATCGAAAATTGGTGTGAGGAGTATGCCCTATCCGTCAACCCCAGGAAGACGGAAATGGTACTCTTTACAAGGAAAAGAAAACTGGAGCCAATGAGAGCACCTGTTCTCCTAAACACAGCACTAAATTTTGCACCACAGGTGAAATACTTGGGGGTAACTTTCGATGCTAAATTAAACTGGAATCTTCACCTCGAAAGAAGAATAAATAAGGCCTACATATCATACGAGCAGTGTCGCAGGACAGTAGGGAAAACCTGGGGAATGAAACCCAGGGTGGTCCTGTGGATTTACACTTCTATCATAAGACCAATGTTGGCCTATGGAGCTGTTGTCTGGTGGCCCAAGAGTCAACAAATAACAGCAAAACTCAAGCTAGGCCAGGTACAAAGAGTTGCCTGTCTGAGCATAACCGGAGCCATGCGAACAGCACCAACGAGAGCAATGGAGATAATGCTGTGTCTTCCACCACTAGACCTACATCTAGAAGAAGTGGCTCTGACAACCATGACTCGCCTTAAATCTGTTGGCATACTACCAAATGCAAGCTGTGGCCAAACCAGAAGCCGCCTGTGGACTGAGGCTGCCAGAAAGATACCCCTTTTACAGGCATGTGCAGATGGTATTCCGCCTCGGCTTGTCTCTCGGCTGCGACTCCGATGCAGCTGGACTATGGATAAAAATGCCAGTGTAGTACACACAGAACTCGCTGGTATAATCATAGCCGCACAAGAGATTGCTCGCAGAGAAATAACGGGCAAGACAATAAGAATCTGCACAGATAGTAGACAATCACTACTGGCCCTGAAAAATTATAAAATAACTAAAGGATCAACATGGGAATGTCACCAAGCACTTGTGAGAGCATGTCAGATGAATAACATCTGCCTGTGCTGGGTCAAAGGACACTCACAATGCAACGGCAATATAGAAGCTGACAAACTGGCCAAGAAGGCAGCCAACCTGAGTATCCTTGGGCCTGGTCCTTCAAGTACGCTACCAGTTGCAGCGAAACTTCAACTAATAAAGGAAAGCACCTACATAAAATTTAAGACGTTATGGTATGAAACAAGTAGCTGTCAGCTGGCCAGAAATCTCTTGAGATATCCCAGCGAAGAGACGGCCAGGAACTATCTGGCAATGTCCAGGGGTAAACTGCGATTTGTTACAGGAATCCTAACCGGACACTGCCGGGTAAGGAAACACCTCTATAACATGAGACAAAGTGATACACCCATCTGCAGAGGATGTGAACAAGAAGATGAAATCGAGCATGTACTTTGCAAATGTCCCGCCGTGTCATCGATCAGAGAATCCATATTGGGGGAACGTTGGCCTTCTATGGCCAATTTGAGGGAAATGCCCCTGGGCAACATCATCACCTTTTGTACAAGATTGGGCTGGTCGATGACCTAGGGAGACATTTCCCTCACGGAGGAAGCACAAGGGGCCCAATGGGGCCTAAGTGCAGCGGATCTCGATCCGCACTCCGGACATATTCCAGATTCCAGAAGATGGGGCAACAGCTCATACCGCCAGAAACTCAATGAGGGTCCTACGAGAAATGTTTAATGGCCGACTCATTTCTCGATTCGGAGATTTGCCTTGGCCTTCGAGGTCCCCCGACTTAACGGCACCCGATTTATTCCTGTGGGAATATTAAAAGCCAAGGCGAGTCGTCCAGGTACAATCGAGGAACTGAAAGTCAAAATTCGTGAAGAAGTTGAAGGAATAGACGAAGGTTTGCTACACCGTGTAATGAACCATTTCTTATCCAATATTAAAAAAATTGTTGAGGTTGGTGGAGGTCATTTAGAAGACGTGATTTTTAAAAGTTAGAATTAAATTAGCCAAATATTAATAAGTTATCATAAATCCCAAAGAGTTAGCTGTAATTTAGTAAAATAAAAAGTGTGTTTTGTTAACTAAAAAAATTTTTATTCAAATATTAAAATGGGTAGTCTATTATGGGGAACCCTGTATTAAGTGCGTAAATGTATGAGTGTTTTTTAATGGCACATAAGAGTGTTATTTTTTTTAATTAACAGTTTAATTCTTAAACTGTTAACACGAATTATATCCTTAATGTTATCAATACATCCAATACAATTTCACAGCATCCAGTGGTCTTTCTGTGTCGTTCCTAGAGAAACGGTTTGTTAGCATGCCGCGTGTTGACTGTGTTTGCTCGTTATTATATTATAGTATATTATATTATAAGTTATTTCCAAGAAGATGGATGTTGATCATGATAGTGGTAGTGATACCTCATCAGATATATATGAGAAAGCAAATGCAATAGTATCTAATATGTTACCGGCCAAATCCAAGTTAGTATATGAGAAAACATATGACCAATTTCGTGAATGGTGCGACAAGAAACATGTAAAAAAGGTTTCTGAAAATGTGCTTATATGCTATTTTGAGGAAAACTCAAAAATTATAAAACCTCCTACGTTATGGAGTGTCTACTCAATGTTGAAAAGTACATTGAATGTTAGGGAAAATATTGATACAAGGAAGTTTTCAAAATTGGTCCCGCTCATTAAGAACAAAAGCGTCGGATACCGAGGAAAGAAATCTACAAATTTGATATTACCACAAAATGGGTGAGGACAAGTGATATTAATAATTATCAATTCTAAGAACTCATATAAACTTGCAATGTTAACAAAACAATAAATCAACAACTAACACCGACTGAGGGACTCGAGATTATATTGGCTTTTTAATCTCGAAGAAAGATCTAAATGTCAAGCGAGACGACCCGTGTGTAAAATGGAGGCAAGAGAAACCGACAGCTGAAAAGAGATTTAAATAGTGTACTTAAATAGCGAATACATATATACTTTAAACAATACCATCAGTAGAAACTCAAATAAATAAAATAACATATAAGTTCACAATTAACAACCAAGCGTGTCTATATATAAAAAAAATATTAAATTTTTTGCAATATAACGACGATATGAGACTGACCGACTTCAGAATGCCCTAGAGTCTAGATTAATGTACGACCACTGCATCCATGACATGTAAAGCGAATAGACCTGAATATATAAAACATCTCGGTGTAGTTTTCGATCCTAAACTAAATTTTGGTAAACATATTGAAACTTACGCCTCTAGTGCATTCAAAAGTTTAGGATTCGTTATACGAAATTGTGAGGATTTTACTAATTTGGATACGCTGTGTTTACTCTATATAACTTTCGTACGATCACGTTTAGAATACGCATCAGTTATTTGGAATCCCATATATAATATGCATATTATAAAATCATTAAAATTAATACATGCAGAGACGTTTCTTAAAGCCAGCTGATTATATTATGGATGGCGTTACTCCATCAAAATTTTCGTCAAGAACATTTACCCGATCGTTCATGCATAGATGTAGCAAGTCGCAGGGCTATACACCGACAATTTTTTTATACAAAATTTTATACGTTTTAGACTTCTGGAATACTATATTCTCAGTTTAATAAAGTACAGAGTTTCTGGATTATCAAATCGTCACCACAACATTCTTAGCGTTCCAACAGCACATACGAATTTTAACATGACCCAGGTATCTACAAAAAATAATTACTACCTGAATATTTGAAGGACAAAATTAATATATTTTATACTAAGAAGCAAATTAATTACATCATCTGTATCTAGTATTTAATTGTGCGTGTGCATAAATCAATTTGGTTTAGAGCTATGTATTATATCTTTATTTTTAATAATAATTTTAGTCTGTCAATTTTGTTAATTAATTTTTCTTTTTTGTTGTATTCCTTATATTTTACTGTATAGTTTTGTATCACAATCGTCACTTTGTTGTATGATGTAATTCCGTATTGGCCTGTTGGATGTTGGATTGGCCTGTTTTATCAAGGTCAGCCCTTGATAAAACTTTAGATTTCTTAAATTCAAATCAATAAATTTATTAAAGATGCTGATAACGAAGCAAATTTACTTTATAAGGTACCTACAGATATAATCATAATTTTGTAAGATTAGTAGTAGTTTCAATATTTTTTATTTGTAGGTTGTCCTAATTTTGGGTGCTTGTCGCCTCATGTTGAAGCTATAACTGCAGTTTATAAAGCACGATTATAATAAAGTGTTCAGATTATACAATTTGTTCGAAAGCAAGTTGTCTTTGATGCAACCCTGTATATTGAAACTTTGCCTGGAGTCGAATATCTTTATCGTGCTTTATTAACTGCAGTTTTAGCTTCAACATGAGTCCTGGATTTTGAGAGTCGGTTCACGAGTAAAAAAGTTATCAATGCAAGGCCAAAAATGGATGTTTTTGCGGTCACTGTGTAAATAAGGAAAATCAACGAAAATCGCAAAAACCGTTTCGAGATATGAGGTTCTAATTTATGACATTCATGTTGAAATCCAGAACAAAAAATGTTTCTTGAAATGGGACGATGCCGAAATTTCAGAAATTTAGCACTGTTTTATTTTCCGCCCTGTAGAAACTTTATATGAAACATATATCCTTGGTACAAACAAGGACTGGCAGTCAAAACATTGTACTAGCTAACACTTCAAACAGAAACTAAATAGGCGGCGGCAATCCAGATTTATTCTGTTCCAAAATCAGAGCAAATTTGGCAGTGTAACGTTTATTTTGTTGATCAGTTTAGATAGATGTGTCCCTCGGTTAGCGTTAGCAGTGTACCATACCTGCTTTTGCGCGCTTTATTGAAGGGATACGGAT
>CAXKVY010015190.1:0-12228 GCA_964058915.1 Tetropium fuscum
ACCTGGAGTGAAATATACAAAGGCTCAAAAACATACAAATATGGTTAAATTATAATCTACTCATTGTCAGAAGTGCACTTCTAGCAATTTGTATACTTATTCTTTAATTAAAAATGAGATTACATGCAAAACGCCAGAAGCCTTGGTGGAAGAATAAAAGAGATAATTCCAATATTGAGTGCGTCGCGGCGTGCGGGGGCATCGACGCATCGACATTTTTCAAATGTTTTTAGGAAACACTCATAAACATTTTTTATGTCTTAAGTTAGATGGGACAATTAATTCGTATCTTATATTATTGACTTTGTCGCAAGCTTTAATGCCGTATATATCACAAACGAATGATTCAATAATTGAGAAAGTATTTTCTTTATCTACAGCAGTATTGCCTAAATCAGTTAATGCTTTTTGATACATTTTGGCTTTAGACTTCAAATGCAATGTATAAGGACGCTGTTTTCCTTACATAAAAAAACGAAGGGTTATTTAATCCCACCCAGCTAATGCATGATATCCAAGTAATGCTTTGCATAAATCTAATCCCAGGGATTTTTGAGCGCATTTATATTAGTAATATGACTTTTATCGGAAATTCCGCATTCGATCCAAATTTCTTATTCAATTTTATGTAAGTTTCATAAAAAAATGTCAACAATCTGTATCGGAACCCTTAATTACAATATTTGAATTTAAGTCGATAATAAATGCATGAAAATTTTTTTTCTTCAAACGTCATATAAGTGATAACTTGATGTCTATGTTCTATTATCTTTCCCAAAATAAAATGACAGCGATAGACATTATCATTTGTTACAGTACTTAAATAAAGAGCTTTAACAAGTTAGATTTATACACTACTTTTTGTATAAACTAGTATGTGTCAAGTTTTCCTCGGAAAAAGGAAAAAAAACATTCCACTTAAAAAGTTTTTGTCATAAAAATTACCATGCTGGTTGTTCAGAATAGACAGGAATTGGAAAATGATGAACTATGCCTGATATTTTTTAACCCTTTTCATAAATTGCTAGTTCCGGTCTGATATATAAACATTTAAGTTCGTAAAATATACAATAGATATGTTTAATAATATGTGTCTAGAAAAAATACATTATATATCCGTTTCTTTTTAGTTAAATCATGTCACGGCCAACTATCAGAGTATGAAACCTTTATAATGATAGATGCATTACTTGCACTTTGAAGTTATCAATATCGAGACCAATTAAGAGTACGTTAGTTTTGAAATTACTAGTTACTTTTGTTATCTATTAGATTTAATAGCACTTAATTAGTATTTGATATTAAACAATGATACCTTTTGACCAATGATACCAATGACCTTTTCATAACTAAAATTTAGGATAATTAACTATGGACCTAGATATTACATATCTATTGTAATCTAACAATTTGACATCAATATGAGTAGTGTTACTCCTTGTTTATAATTTCCATCACCCTATACAAATATCAAAATTATTGGTCAGGGATGAATATAATAATTATGACCTCGATGTTAAAGAAAGTTTCAATAACAAACATCAAACTGGGAAGTACTTTATTTTATGTTCTATTGAAAATATTCTGCCGCCTCAAAAATTATCCACAGCACTGTAGACGAAAATAAATAACTATTGAAACTGAATTGTTACAAACGAATAATAATTACCCATATTGGAATAATATTTAATAAATATTAAGGAAAAAATGTTGTCAGGGTTATACCTACTTATTTATATTCCGGAGAATATTTGGATGGCTACCACCGATCCAGTTTTGGAGTGTTAGTTAGGCCAATCCATTGTCTACCAGTCCCTGTTTTTTCTAAAATTAGGTATTCCACATAGTTAGGTAGTAAATAAAACAGTGCAAAATTTCTGCGAAAGTTCGACATGGTCTCATTTCAACAAAAAAATCCTAAATGTTGATACTAATTTTATAAACACTATTTCATATCTCGAAACTGTTTCTGAATTTCACGACCATTTTCTTAATTCACTGGGTAATCTTAAACAAAGTCTTTGATCTTGCAGTGATAACTTCCTTGACCCGTGAACGAATTCGCAAAATCGAATATTGGCTAATATTGAAGTTGATCAACTGAAGTTGAGAAGACGTGGGGATCAACTCAACACTAAAAGTTAATATACAGGGTTAATATACCGTAGTACAAAATTCATTCTAAGGTCAGGTTTTACTTTAAGGAGTGAAAGTATCACACAAATGTCAATCTAACATAAAGCCAGGATCAATGTTTGGGATGATACTTTGTAAAATTCGGCAGCCAGGTGATTTTCATGTTATTGCTTTATAATTTATTATATACTTTGTATTCGCTTAATTCTGTTAAATAAATTTGAAATTTAAATATTCTAAAAAGAAGAAAATAAACTTTAAATTAAATCAAATCTATCAATTTATTATTATACAATTTATATGATGTAAAAGCTTGTCGCGTGATTTACCTATATGAGTTTCTTGGCATGGTGCTTGATCATCTCCGTAACCGTCTTGTACTTCAGGTCCCTACGGATGATCTCGTTGGTCACATACCATGGGGCGCTTGCTGCAGTCCGAAGCTCTTTGTTGGTCACTGCTTGTATCTTCTTGAAGTGCGTCTTCGCTGCGCATCCCCATGAGGTGGATGAGTAGATCAGCTGATGGCGTAGGACGGACGGATGAGGGTCGTCTAGAAGCAAAACGGTGTTGTTGGTCCTCGGCATGGCCGTGGTGTAGAGGTTGTACAAGTGCATGGAGAGTACGGTTCCCTTGGGCACTCCTGCTTCTAGTCTGTCGGTTGACAGCTCTCCTTCGACTTTGGGTTAGGAGATGTTACGAGTTAACAAAGCGGCGTTGCGATTAGTTACTTTTCAGTAACTGATAACAATGAACTAATAACAACTAACGACCACCAGAATCAGGCTGATTACCACAATTTAAATAAATGTAATTTAATAAAAGTACACTATATTAAATTTAGAAGAAAGTGCAAGTATGGATTCCTACCCAAGTATTCTACCGGCCACAAGGATCGACTTCTAACATAACGAGTAAATTCTAACGACCATTGGACTAACTGCTACTAGGCCATCGAACTGTAGAGTGCTCGAATACCGTCCCCGTAAGAAACAGATTAACAGAAGATAAACAAAACAAGCAACAATTATATAAAAAGAGACATTGACAAAACACATAAAAAACATAATTAAACAGCAAAATAACAATAATACACTCAACAAATAACAACAATCACTAACATAAATTTAAGAAAAAATGATTGTAAAACCAACTAAATACCTTAGGCTCAATTCCCTCACTTAACTTTTCCTCATCCAATAAAAAATAACCACTATAACAATGGTAACCTCAGGGAAATTAATATTATGTGGAACTGGCCCGCTACTCGAATCTTTCTAGATTAAAAAAATTAGTTTATCTAAACGAAAAAAATCATTATAATAGGATATATTGTAAAAAATTATTCTCGGCTAAAATTCCTCATCTTGTTATATACTCGTCGATCACGAATTGGTACGAACGCTCTTGGGTTACTATATATGATGAAATTACACGTTAGACCAGAATGTCTCGTATTATATTTGGAAATAACTGAACGTAATTGTCTAAAATCTACAAAATGTCATCTACATGACATTTGGGGAATGTTGAAATTCTTCTATTGCCTCAATATCAGATCGATTGGTAATAATCCATAGTCATTTAATATGTGTAATTCTCAAGGTGTAGTTATGGTATGTGGAATTGGAATACTAAGAAACAATGAATACGCGTGAAAGTAAATCAATTTTCACGTTATTTCAAATTGGATAGACGAGTTTTTGTTTATAAATTCTACATAATTTTTCGCCAACAACAATTTTTTTAGGGAATATAAATGACTGCAATTATCCCTGTTTTTTGACAGTTGGCGTTGAAATTGACTTTGTTGGTACTTGACTTCTGCTGATAAATAATCTAAATTTGACATGTAAAACTCGTCCACCATTCTAAACTCAACTTTCAAACAAAACATAACAAAACTAAGAGTCCACAACTACAGCAGCTGTGGGCGAGGGCTACTTAGGCGTTCTGACAAATGCTGCCGGGCTGTGTGACGTCACTCAGCTCCAAGGTCCAATGAGTGTTCAACTTGCTATATATATTTATATATTATAACGTTAATTTTGATTTGGTAAATCTAATTTTATTAATTTATTAGTATTAAAAATTTTAAGGACCTTTTTAAACTAATTATGCTACGGCTATGCTCATTTTATCAAATTACCTGTTTATTTTTCTCAAGGGTCGGTTCTAGAAGGAAGCTGCTGTAAAAACCATTCAATACACAACAAAAAAAATATATATCAATTTAACAAATTTATTGATTCAACAATAAAAAAAATACTGTGCAGTTTATATCCGAATATGAAGAATTTTAAATAATATATATATTAAGCAAGAGAAAATGATAATTACTATACACGTATAACATTCACTAAATACTACTTAACCTATATTTAAAAATTTGACATTTGTGACATTATTATAAAATTTAGATGTCACGTCCGAAATGTTTCACTAAAAGTTTATATATAAGAGCTCTAATATTAGTAATTGATCAATTAAATTTAAACTGTTCAAAATTTTGGATGTTATTCTTTGGTCATTACCTAACTTCAATATATGATAAGGTACCTTACTTTCTTTAATACTTCTTATACACGTATGTATTCAGGTTCATCCTTTTTCTAGGGTCCTTCTAATTTTGATTATATACCATATTATCCCATTTCTATGACTTTCATATATAACTCTGCAAATCCTATTCTGCTATTCTCTTTCGATTTATTATCTGCAAACTGCCAATACACCTCTATCATATATTTTCTTTTATCCTTCTCTCCTCTGGTTCTTTCTATTCTTGCTCTAGTTTTTCAAAATTCCCAGATCTATTTTCTTTCAAAACTATTTCTTCTTATCCTTATTTTCCTTGGTTTCCCTCTTTTTATTTTCTCCCCCTCTCTTATGTCCTATATTATGTAGTATTGTCTATGCCATTTACACCCTCTCACTTAAGTTATTGAGTCTTTTGGTGTTTAGCATCCTTACACATTTACTATTTACTAAACTTCATACCTATATTTTACATTTCTATTTACTATTTCGTATATACTATCATTTTCACTCATATCTCATTTGATAACTACTAACTTTTCTTGCACAGTACTTTAACTATAAATGTCTATTCTATATGATTTATAATATCATTATGACTTAATTATATTTCAACTATTTTCCTACATAATTATATATATATATATATATATATATATATATATATATATATATATATATATATATATATATATATATATATATATATATATATATATATATATATATATATATATATATATATATATATATATATATATATATATATATATATATATATATATATATATATATATATATATATATATATAATATATGAATAATGTTTTAATAATATGAACGAAAGGATCAAAAAATACTATTACTATTAATAGTATCATACTGCTAACTTAATTCCAATTTTAAATGTAACCTGATACATTAACTATCCAATTCCGAAGGTATTCTCTAAATTTATGGTTTATAATAAAATCAAGATTATCTAGTAGAATCCAGAGTTGACATTCTTGTTGTATGCTATAGAATTTGGATATCCTGAGGTCTGTTATAATATACTTTGTTCTTTAAATATCTCCACGAAAAGTAGTCAAGTGGCGAAAGGTCGTTGGCCTATGTGGAGGCCAACTTTTATGACCTCGCCTTCCAATCCAAAACTGATATTGTTTAAGAATTTGGAGACGAGCATGATATTATGGGCATCCTGTTTGCAAATAAGGTTATTATAATTTACAACAGACAGTTCTTCTAAATAGTGTTTTATATTATTATACAAAAACCGTAGATATCTTTTTCCAGATCCATTTAAGGATCTTGTCATTTTGTAGGCCAAAATGCCATACCAGACGTGGAGAGATCTGCGCTCCTGAATTTTAACAGTTTGTAACAGTTCCATATTTGTTTGAACTTATAATATAATTGTATCCAACACTTTTATATAAAGCGATCTTTATTGAGAGATTTTACTGATATTTTACCGAAAATCCTTAATTGAAAACTGTGGAACTTTTTGATTTATTCGTCTTGGCACGGATATATATTATATGTAGATATTTAACCTGGTCAAAAAGCTCCAAAAGTAGTGGTAAGCTTACAATAATTCGCATAGAGCTGAGAATTGGTACGGATCTTGGAAACACCATAAATAAAATGCGAAAAAGTCCCCATCTATCTCACATCTGCAAAAAACATGTATTCAAGGTCAAAGTTCGCAAAATATATATGTAAATATTATTTTGGACTTTTCTGGAATTAAATTGGCTGTACCTTCTTTGGCTTCTTGCAAAATATCAGTCGCCATTTCCATATTATATCTTTCACAATTTTCCATTTTGATGCTAATTATACAATGTGTATTAAGCAAACTCCAGGTTACAAACAAAATTAATATAATGAATAACAACTACAGCTTTCTCGGCAAATCCATTCAGAATCTAATTAGCAATAAGCTGCATTAAATTAAATGCTTATTTGTCTCACTTGTCTTAGAGAATTGAGTGAATGTTTGTATTATAGATGCCAAATAAATATCAACGCAAAACTGGCATTGTTGGTTGGACCGAGGAAAGCTTACATAAAGCTACGGAACAAATTGATCTAGGCAGAAAAATCAGGAGAGTTGCAAGAGCATTTCAAATTCCAGTGTCAACTTTGCTAGCTCTGAGCGAAACCTGAGGCTACAAGTGTTAATAGAATTGTAGCCTTTAATGAAAAATCCGTCAAAACATGTTTTGCCAATTTAAAATATTTGTTTGAAAAATATAAATTTACTGCAAGTACAATTTTCAATGTTGATGAGACAGGGATCTCCACAGTTCAAAAGCCTGCAAAGCAGTTATGAAGCAATTTGAATCAAAAACCTCATGGGAGCGTGGCAAAAAAGTGATAGCTATTTGCGCAATGAGTGCTTCTGGGAGTTTTGTTCCACCCCTTATAATTTTTCCCCGTAAGCGAACGTCTCCTACCTTAACAAATAATGGCCCAGTTGATGGAATTTATTCAGTCACTCATAATGGGTGGAACGACGAAAAATATTTTATCCAGTGGCTGGCACACTTCAAATTGTACACAAATGCAAATCAAGGTACTCCTGTTCTGCTGGTGCTGGACAATCACTACAGCCATATATCGCTACCAATTTTTGAATATTGCAAGAGTAATGGCATTGTGATGGTTTCGATACCTCCACACACCTCCCACCTAGATGAAATATTTAATAATGCATATATTAAAATTGCATATATGGAGAAGGCAATGCCAGGTTTTAGGTCAACTGGCATTTGGCAATTTAACTTGAATAAATTTTTTTTTGAAGAAAGACTGAGGCTACCAAGCAATCAATACATGCCTGTTCTATTAGAAAACGAAGAAGACATTCAAGAGCCTATTTCAGTGAATTCTCACAGTTAAAACAGTCATATACAACCACAACCATCCTGCTCTCGTATTCCAGATGTGCAGCTTTCCAATCAAAAAATAGGTGATCATAGCAATTCAATAACAGCAAATGTTGCTATTTCTGAATTATCAACAATGCCATCATACTCTTTAAAAGGTAAAATAACGCAAAGAAACAAATAAAAGACAAAAATACTAACTGCCACGCCAATGAAGCTAATTTTAGAAGAAAAAGAACAGAAAACAATTAGAAAACGTTCTAAAGAGAAATCTAAGGCAAAGGTAGTAAAGTGCGCGAAACCAAAAAACCGAACACACATGGAATTTGACTCTGAAACATCTGAGGATGAACAAATAGAAGAACAAGATCCTGTTGATGTCATGTATACGTCAAGTTCTTGCTAATGCTCACCTTAATCCACTTGATGGTACAATCTATTATTTGTATACAGAAAGGTCTAAAGGGTACATTTTATTTATTTATTTAAACAATACATTACACAATATATTATTAGTCAATTATTCAATAATATGTTGCAGAAAACTATGGAACAGGACTAACATCAGTATGTTCCAAAAATTGCAAGAGAGGCAATATAATTTTAATTGAAAATCTATTTTAAAGGATACGTGAGGTCACGTATAAGCAGGCGCGTTGTTTCTGCACTTTTGAAAAAAAAATCGATAGAAATCGTGCTCAAAATAAAAAAAATACGGCGAGATTTTTTATAATACACTTATAATCACGCAAACCAATAAAAAAACTAAGTCAAAAGGCCAACTACTTCCGTGCCTAGGTAGGCAAAGTGACATTTTGATGTTTAGAGATTGCTTTGTTTAAAAATTATTGTTTGGCTGTTAATAGGAAATATAGCATTGTATTGTAAGATCATTGTGAAAATATTTTTATATATTCATGTGATAATCATGTATCAAAGGTTGGCTATATATACACCTGTGATATAAACAACATACAATTAAATATTCGTAAAGCAGTTAATGCTAACTGTAATAAACAATTACCTACTTACTGCTGGCTATAGGAAGGAATAACATGAATAAATTATTAAGTAACAATGCATTACATTTATATATATATATATATATATATATATATATATATATATATATATATATATATATATATATATATATATATATATATATATATATATATATATATATATATATATATATATATATATATATATATATATATATATATATATATATATATATATATATATATATATATATATATATATATATATATATATATATATATATATATATATATATATATATATATATATATATATATATATATATATATATATATATATATATATATATATATATATATATATATATATATATATATATATATATATATATATATATATATATATATATATATATATATATATATATATATATATATGGTAAACTTGTATCGATTAAACCAAACAACCAACTAACTATGTGCGAATAATCATGTGCAAATGGGTTAAGAAAGATTCAGTTATGTCATTCTTGACATTGACCAACATTGACCTATAGAGCGAACATATTCACTGCGGCTGTTGTACTACTTTCATTTCTTTAAGTAAGGAAGCAAACACACTTTCGCTTTTGTAATAATATATGCGCCATAATATTGAAACTTAGTCACATAACACTCGTAATTCACAGGTGCGATTTAATTGCGCGCTAGTAAAACAGTGCAAAATATATTATATTTCTAATTTTAACATTTAATGTGACACTTCAAAATCAAAGGATTTTGAGGTGTCACATTAAATGTCAAAATTAGAAATATAATATATTTTGCATTGTTTTAGGAAACGTCTTACTTTTCACAACTAGTCACGAAAAGTTAAATTTTACGCAACTGGTTTTGTAATAGGTATTTACATTCCAAGCTGCGAAAGCTTACTTTTAGGTGCGAGGTGTATTTGAATACATCCGAGCACCTAAATGGGCTTTTGCAGCTTGTATTAATCTTTTTATTCTTCCCTCGATTTTATAATATAAAACACAATTTAAACCTAGAATGTTTTACTTTCTAACCTAGCATGTTTCACTTTCGCTTTCGCTATGCCTATTTAAAACAGAAAAGTATACTTTCGTAGGGGGAGAATGAAAAGATCATTTTATAGTAGGTTATTTAGATCTGACAAGCTAAGAAAGTGACACGCTGTCATACCGTTATAACCTACTGGATTGTTTTTAAACATATAAAATGCAGATTTTTCTTATAACACTATTTTGTGTAACTCGCATCCTTTTACGGAACTCGCTAGCGCTCGTTACACAAAATGGTAATTTTGCCAACTGGTTACATAAATAGCTATTCTGTGATATATATAAATAATATAGGACGACAATTGGTGCAGCTTCACAATAATATAATGCAAAAGTGTAGCACTGCAGGGCTTTATAAGCACGCATAAATAAATAAATAACTAAATAATATAATGTGTCATCATCTATAATAATGAGTAAAGACATAGATGTTAGTTTCATTGAAATATTTTTATTATGTGGCAGTGAGTTTTGATAGTAGTGATTAATGATTGCATAAGTATGTAGCACTTTCGTTAAATGAGATACGCAATAATTATTATACGCGGAAATGTATACTTAGCTTAATGTAAATTCTTGAAATCCATTCTTATTAAACAATAATTACCATACAATATTTATCCGTTATCCGTTAAACAATTACCATACAATAATGTAACATACCTACATTTATGACATAATCGATTCAAAATCTAAACCCATGCGAAAAAAATGAGATTACACGAAAATTTTCAATAAAATATTCACGAAAACCATGACATATTGAAAAATCCTCTAAAAAGTTAGCAAAAATAATTTTGCTGTGTTACCACAAAAGTCATTATATATTTACACTTTTTAAGTACAGTAACTTTACAGCAAAATGAGAGCAATTTGGTTTCGGTAGACCAAAAAGTTTCTAGTCCAGCTGTTCAAAGATTTGCAAAATTTCCAAAAAATAGGAAATTCTAGTTTTTTTAAGGTTTCGTCATTGTTGACCACTAAGGACCCATTTTACGGCAAAAGTCATCATATACGTTACTAAAGTACACTAAGTTTGCATCAAAACGAGATCAATTCAGCTTAAGTGTGAATAAGTAACCAAGACTTAAATATTGTTTATCAACCACATCCTTCCAACAAACAGAGCAAAGAACAACCTTTTCATAATATTTTTTGAAAACAATTTCATCAGTCGAAAGCCTAATCATTATGGCCTAATCAACGGTATGTTCAAAAAAGTTATTAATTTTTTTAATATATAGTGTGTCACATGTTGAAGATAGTTGAAGACGGTTGCAGATATATGATTCATCGACGAAAAATGTGGACTGGACTGAAAAAGTTTTTAGTGAAAAGAAATTTTCACAAATGGTAACGGTTTCCGAAATAAGATTTTTTTGTGCAACTCCGATGCGCGCTGAGCGCAGACAGCCGTTTCGACGACGCGACGAGACGCCTCGTTTCACGAGCATCGTGAACTAATTCATACGCCGACACCGCCATACACAAACATGTAATATCGAATTGAAGTTCCTAATTGGCAGCGCTTTTTGAGTAATAATAAGAATTAATCACGGCTACTAAAATACATTTGCAACAAACTATGTACGGAACATAACCCGCCTTCTCAAGAATATTTCCATAATTAGGTACTACTAGAATGGAAGAAAATAGTAGCACGCTACCTTATCTTCTACCTGGTTTTTAGTATTGTTTTTATATTTAAAATTTTAGTCATATTCGCTATTGACATTGAAGAAGACGTTGATGTGTTGAAGAACGTTGTTAAAGAAGATGATGAAGGGACGGGAGAAGCTGAAGAGACTGCAGAGGTTGGAGGGATTGAAGGGACAAAGGAACATCAAGAAATCAGGGAACCAGAAATAGCAGAGCAACTCGATCTTGGGCACCAACCTAAGCGCAAAAGGAGGATAATGGTTGTTTAAAAATAATAAATATAATATGTAGCATAATCCTGAATAAACAATATTTTCAATAATTTCACCAGAATTCGTGAAATTATTATGAATGTGGTACTTAAGTAGTGAAAGAATTTAAGCTTTAACAACTTAATTACCACATTCATAATAATTTCAACTTGTTGCTCTCTTACGCTGACCCGCGACTCGCGCCTTTCGCAGTTCTATCTTCAAAACTATTACATCAATCGAAAGAAATGTAGAGCCATTTTTATGTAGAATTTAGTGGAGAATAAACTTATATTCTTATTTTCCCATTATCCCCCGATCCCATTATTATTAATATTTTCGGAGGCATTTAAAGAAAACGCTAAAATTTCCCATTTCAATTGTTTAAACAATATGTTCCGGGCCGAATTGGAGGGGGAATTTTCAATAAATCTCTTTCTAAATATAAAAAGAAGCGATAAAAAGATGCATAGGAATTTGTATAACAAAAAAAACCCTGAGTCTATCGGAAAGAATCAGACCGACAAAATCACGACTCTAGATTCTTGCTTATAATTTATTTGTTTACTTAGGTATTATCTATTTTTGTCTATTTTAAATTTTACATTTTAATCGAATGCATAGGGTTTTCGGGGAACGGAGTCAAGTACTCGCATATCGGTTT